>OX421454.1:36539009-36549009 GCA_949126865.1 Montipora capitata
GTCGCTTGCCGAAGAAAGGAGGTCTGTTTTCATCCACCAACGTGGCAGTGATGACTTAATGTCAAAACCATCTATGGATCAAATACGTTTATTGCAAAAAAATTCCGTCCACTTCTATTCACAACTAGGGCGCAGAGGAGCTCCTCTGACTAGGGCGGGTGTTCGGAAACACTGACAATAAACTGTTGGACGAATCGATCTTCGGCAAATCTATCTCTCCTCTCTTTAGAAACAAGTCTTTTCTTGTACCGCAAACGTCAAACGCAAATGTGTGTAAACAAATTCAGTTACTAAAGAGGATTTTGATTCACTTTAAACTTTGCACTGACTGAAGCTTTTTTTCCGCAGTTAAAGGAAATGCCAAAAAGGTAAATAACGTAAATCATCTCATTGCAATGTTTTCACTCGTTTTTGTTATGATTTCTTTCCTGTTTCCGTTTCCCTTTTTCTCTTAGTGCAAAAGAGATTTTTAAAAATCGACCTTGAAACTTCATACCGTGTCTTGTTGTTACCCTCGATTCATTGGCTAGGCTTAAGGTTACGTGTCCCCCTATGACGTCTACACAACGCAGCACGGTTCATTTTTTCGGCTGTTTCTAAGATTACTGAAAGTTCTAATTAATATCCTCTGCAATCGGCCTGATTCCCTGCTAGCAGTTGTATCGTTTCTTTTGCGTCCGCTGGGCTGACGAGCATGGCAAAACAGAGCTCTTTCTCGGGTCGAAACGCACTTTGATCCAACCGCCGCCGTCCACAATCTTGGACGGCACTCTTTAAACCGCATGCCCCTTGATACGTTTGCTAACTGTGACTTGACCCCGCTGTGTCCTGCATGTTCCTTTACAATAATTCTGCTGTTGTTAAGGACGGTGCCTACTATTGTTATTGCGCATACGTTCTGCGCATCTCCAGATACTCGGATTTCCTATCGGTGATGCTCACTAATGCAGGGATATTTTTGCGTGGTTCAAAACTATCTTAGTACTTAGTAAGTACTCTTGGTATCCAAAAGAAAATTGGGGGTAACCATGCATTCTTGAGAGATAATTAAGTTTCAATTTGAGAAAGAACGCCGTACATTGCTTTGTATTCTACAGCTTTTTACAAGTGTTATTCATGAATTATCTTTGAAAAATCCGTGGTTGCCCGCAATTTTTTTTTTGGATTTCAATAACACTATTTAAGAACTACATTTCCTGCATAATCACACACCGGGGCAAAAATATCTTTAATTAGTAGGCACCGTCCTTAAGTTAGCCCACACGACATGAAATATCACGTGAGGATTCGGTCGCGAAGTTACAGCTGCGCATGCTCTACTCAGTGAGTTTCGGCACATGCCAGAGGTCTCTTTTCCCGTACTCGTCAGCGTAGCGAACACAAAAAGAAAAAAGACCTCCGCTAGCAGGGAATCGGCCTGATCGCTTCATAGTAAGGGTATCACATGTATGAAGATGCATAAATAAGACAACACGCAATATCTGCTTACTTAAGGGGAGCGAGTTCATGTAAATTCTCGTGAATTGGTTTTTCACTCTCTCAGGAAGGGCTGACAAATTTCACGTTACTGTCTGCATTCTTTTTGGTAACCCCGTTTATGTTCTGCCGTAGAACCTTCACTATCATATGACAAAGAAGGAAATACAACATTACTTTGGTGTTAAAGATCATTTTGAAAGTAAGTAAAATTAACATAGTCTAAATTTTAGAGACATAATTCTTATAGAAAATCAGTCAATTACCTCATTTGTTTCTATACTTCACAATCAGTTATTCATACATTTATCTTGTCGTCAACCCAGCCGATTCACCGGGCAAGCAAGCAATCAAGCAGTCACTTCAATGTTCCTTGTTGACTGCAAACATGTCCGCGCACCTCCACTTGCACTCGGTTTTCTTTATCCAATCACGGTCCGGGGCTCTTTGTTGGCGTGCAATCAATTATGACCTTCTTGTTCAAGAGGGGCTCCTTGTATCTTCATATACCATTTGTTAAGAGCCCCATCGAGTTTTCGACTACGCTACAACAACGACATCTCCTGGGAAAAGAGACGAAAATTGGAATGATAATGTTTTCACCCATTTGAATTAAGGAATGGGGTAATGATAAAAGTTAGTTGGTTAGGGACTATGCGGTAAGATCCGCTTCATCCGCATGATCCTCCGGGCACAGAACTGCTACGTGAGGCTATTTACTACTGAAAATAATTCTTTTGTTTCGGTAAAAAGTCGTTTCTTTTTTCTTTACTCTTCCTAGTTCCCGAATATGATGTAGCCACTCCACTTGAAACAGAGCCAAATGGAAGAGCAGTGTCACATTTTCGTCGTAGGCGGAGTCATACCCATCCAGAGGTTTTGCATTACAGATTACATGCCTTTGGAGAAAGACTGCGCCTGAGAATGAAGCGAAACAAGAGGCTCATGGCACCAAATTTAGTCATTGAAACACACCACGGAGGGGGATTGGTAACAGCTCGTCCTGTGCCAGAAAATAAATTCTATTTGGGGAAAGTGTTCTCTGACCCAGACTCCTTAGTGGCACTGAAAAGTAATAAGGGTCTGGTAAGTGTCGTGAAACTTCATTGCCGTAGTAGGAGAGACTTTTGAGTGTTGTAGATATGACACAACAGTCGGTCTAACAACATAGGGCGTATCTGTGTATATAAGGACAACACTTCACTTCACCTAGCCTCGCAAGAATATGTTATCTTTTCAAATTGCGATTGTTTGTTGAATCCCCTGGCAAAGTTATACAATTCCTATTAATATCAACGCTTCGTCAGATTTACCTGGTGGATAAGCTATATTCCGCCTTTTTTAAGATCGAACCCAGGTGAATCATTTGCCACTGTAATTTTGCATAAGCACATTTGCTATACAGACGCTGTCTAATTCATACTTTTGAGGTGATGAGGAAATTCAATTACCTGTGATTGGAAATGCTGAAGAGTGACTTACTCACTGGATCCAGGCAAGATAAATAAGCTACTGGGGCATGAGTTGTCAACTGTGCCACCTTTGTCAGTATTCTCAAGCAATGCTTTTCGTTCTGTTTTAGACCGGCATGATAAAGACCTCAGGGGATATACTTTTTGTTCAGCCTCTTCCCAGGCATCTGGCAAAGCGTGTGAGGAAAAACGCTATTACAGTGCCACATCTGATTTACAAACTGTCAACAGGGAAACGAAGCGAATCTGACTGTCAAACGAAGGAACCAGGTTCGTGTGTTGAGAGTTATGACCAAAAGATATTAGACTGAAGGTATTGAGAAAAAATCCGCAGTCATCATTCTTCGAACGTTAAAACTGACTTCATTGTTTCATCAACGATTTTGTGGGCCGTTAAAGAAGCCAAACACAAAGAGGAAGAAGGGAACGAGTTTGCTGAAGCTCAGACGAAGAGCATCCGAACATGATGATCGGAAGGTCATCGAGTTCGGCCTTTCCGGTTGAGAACGCTCGGGTTTTTTTGCTTGTTATTTTTTTTTCGCCTATCCTCAAGTCACAATCAATAAAAACATAACAAGAATTTATAATCATTCATTCTAAACCAATGAGAACACTAGTACACTTGCATCATCGATCATTGCGGCAGCGACTTGATATAAGACTTAGGTTTCGTTCCATCTTTTCTGGCTTTGTGTGTATCATGGCAAGCCACTACCTTTCTCTTTATCACTTTGTTCCAAGAACAGAGTTTTAGATTCGGCTCTGACTCTTCCTTTTTTTTTCTTTTCTTCAATTTTTTTTTTTTTTTTTTTGGGGGGGGGGGGGGTCGCGATTTGGCTGCGCATGCGTAAGATTTCTTGGCCTCGTAGAGACACTTTTCATAGAAGACAAGCCAAGTAGGATTCAAACTCGGTATCTCCTCATTCAGAGGCAATCGCGATGACCACTAAACGACGGAACACGATGTGACAGATTACCGGGGAGAATTGTGTGCGTAACCGCAAACGAGTTTTTGTGTTTTCGTTGCATGCAATGCCATATCCGGTTATCGAAGGGCTCGGTAACACATCTCACCGGGCTAATATTCATTGTTTAGAAAAATTATTAAGTATTTTTAAATACCATCGTAGAAACTTGTAAATCATCCGTTTACTGGTTTTGATTGGAATCAATGCCGTTAACAACAGTTTTAACTGTAAACAACTATTCTACGACTGATCGTTGAAGCAGAGAATGTGGACATAGGACTTTGGTCTTCGGACTACGGAATTGAAGCTGGATATTGACCAAGATACTATAACCTAAAAAAACACAGAAATACTGTGAACTTTAAAGGAAATCGGCTAAGAATCCTTTGAACAAAGTTTAGGCTCCCCGTATCCTCTTGTTAAATGTAATTCCTTTTTATTTATTTCTTTTCTTTGTATTAGTGGCAAATGGTTGTTGTTTGTGATAATGTTGTTGCTCTTGTTTCTGTACTGAATTTGGTATTCTGAAACGATAAATATTTGAGTTTTCAAGTAAAACTTAACTAGCTGAGCTATTTTGGTATTTGTTTCAGAAAAAGGACGCTTTGAAACATCGATACGTCGCAGGACACCTCGCGCAGCCAACGAAAGCACTCATTTTCGATATCTAGAGGCCGCATTAATTGTGTCTCAGCAGTATGTGGAAAAATATCAGTCTGATAAGTTCGCCACGATCCTGCTTGTTATAGCTAACATGGTACGTATATCAAGAAAAATTTATGACAGGTCATGCTTTTGAACTGCGGGTATGAAGTGACTTTGAAGAGAATAAACACCAGCGCATGCGTGGCTTTCTATGGCTTCTACTATGACCTCTTACTGGTGAACTCGCCAATGACTATCTCAACATGGCTTGAGAACTCAGTGGAATCATGGCGAGGTGCAGCCTGCGCGCAGTTTCGAGCTCATGCCTGTTTTTTCTAACCCCTCTGAGTCTAACTCCATGCTGGATTGATCACTATGTAAACTTTACCTCTCAATACACGGTCGGGCAGACAAGTATCGGGAATGAAGATTATCATTATCAGCTTAAGGGTATGATCCTGATATAACACCAAATTCTCATGACCAGCCAACACAGAAATCTATGGAAGTATTTAGGAGAATGAATTATTAGATCATGAGAATGAAATAGTTAAAGGCGTCTTTGTAACTGCTTCAGTTATATTATGAACTGCAGTGAACACTTATACTGGAAAATGTTCAACTGATGAAATTTTCTGAGATCACCCGCGCCACTTCCTGAGGCATTGAATGGGAAGCCAACTCGTCGCGACTTGCTCGCACACGATAAGACCCCACAGCAAGACGTATGCTTCTCAAACGTCTCCGTTTTTGTCTTGGCGAAAACGGCGCGAAAAATTTTTTATTCATCTTAGTGTTTTCGTACAGTTCTAACCTATCCGTACTGAAACGGGAAACGATGAAACTGATTAGAAAATTCTCCCACGCCTTTTACGTCATCGTTTTCAAAATTCTTTTCCACTCAGTTATTAAGAAGATAACCAAAGCAACAGAAATTTTTAAGGTATGATCTCCAAACTATCACTTGTCCCTAGGTCGCTGCTATGTTTCAAGATCCTTCCATTGGAAAATATCCAGTTTATTACGTCGTTAACAAGATCTTCCACATCAAGAATACGACGGAGGTATATGATACAGAAAACATTTTTATAAATTACTATTGTATGTTCTTTTGTATCCGTGACTGTGTTATGCACATCTTAAGGACGGTGCCTACAAGTGTTATTGCGCATACCTTCTGCGCATCTCGAGATACTCGAGTTTCCGTGATGCTCACTAATACATGGGTATTTTTGCGCGGTTTAAAACTATCCGGATAAAGTACATCTTAGTAAGTGCTCTTGGTATCCAAAAGGAAAATTGGGGGTAACCATGCATTTGTGAGAGGTAATTAAGCTTCAATTTGAGAAAGAACGCCATACATTGCTTTGTATTTTAAAGCTTCTTACAAATATTATTCATGAATTATCTTGGAAAAATGCGTGGTTACCCCCAATTTTCTTTTTGGATTTCAATGACACTTGTCAAGATCTACATTTCTTGCATAATCATAAACCGGGGCAAAAATACCTTTGAATTAGTAGGCACCGTCCTTAAAGCGTATACTACCAGATCAAAAAACATACCCTGGATGTATTACCTCCCACAAGGTACTCTTTTATCGCAACACTAATTTTACTTTGAAGAAACAGCTAGCAAACTCGTCCAGCTAGCAAACTCGTTAGCGACATGCACCCACTCAAAGTGGCATACATAAACCATTGTTTTCAAATGCTCTTAGGAATTCGTTTTTGTATTGTCCGCATAAAAATGATTGACAACAGGGAAAAATGCTTAGGCGAGTTTTCTTATGCTGATGAACCTCTAGCAAAATATTATATCACCAGCGGTGAACAAAATATTGGACGTTTAACGTTGTTTTGCTAAAATTATGCGTGCAATATGAGCCAATCAAAAACGTATAAAGATTTTCAATGAATGATTAAACTGCGATCCATTCTATGACCCTTGCATACAATCTCAAAACTTCAATGAATTATCGTTTTCCAACCTTTCCTCTTCTTTCTTCACAGCCCTCAAATAAAATGGGCATACAGAATCAATCCTTTGGTAAATTCGTTTTCATCATCATATCTGTCCTCTGTCTATTATGCTTCATTTTACTTTTCTGGATAGGAAAATACCACAGGATTTGGTATGATTTATTATATGAACGTAACGCTCTAGCTCTGGGTCACATTACCTACAAAGCGGGGATGTTATTGTTATTAGTTTTTTTTTTTTTTTTTTTCATTAATTTTTTTACAGCTTGGCTTCAAAGAAACAGACCCTATATCTGTCAAACTGAACAGAATTTCGGGTTGGTCGAACAAATACATGAGCAAGAGTGATGCAGACCCTGAACATTTTGATGTATTCAGCTATATCACGGAGTACGTATTCAGTAATCTCGTTTCCAGTTCTCCTCCTGCCTATCTAATATTTAGTGGAGAGGAAACCGTACCGTGGGAGGGTGGTTGACTATTCATAAAACAAGCACTTACGTATTAATGGGAAAATGCTTGTTTCAGTAGCCAGAGAGAGAAAGTGGCGTTTCTGCATTAAAACTTCACCCTTCTAAGCGCAGTCCACCGACTCCGGCAATAACCGTCAGCATACTTATTGACAAGCAGAGATTACTCGGGTGACTCAATTGCAAACCGCTCAAAGATATTCTCATCGTAAATCCAAAAGCGTATCAAGTTAATGAGATTGACAATTGTGGCTCAGCTATCCATCCTCCTGTTGCAGGTCGAGCATTAGGGCCCATCCTGTAACGAATAATACCTTTGAGCGTAGACCAAAGTAAAACTCGCTAGTGTATCTTATGGGCCTAAAGTTATCATCGTTTTTACTTACTTATGCCTTTCCTTGGTTTTGTTTTTTTTTTTTGCAGCAAAATGTCCGGAGGTAAGATATATCTGTTATCATACCATTTTGACCTTCTTTCTCCTCAGTGGATATAAATCCACATAATACGTTGTACAGCAGCATTCAAATTTGCTGCATTTTCCCCTTGATCGAATTAGCCCTTGTAGGTGAAGAATAACTGTATATCCTTTGTCCATTGACTTAAACGGATAGCACATCAACCAGAGTTGAGTTTTTTGTAGCAGGGTCAGCGCTGATCAGGCTTGAATATCATGAAAATCAAACGGTCTTGTTCATAGTTCTCCTGGGATTATTGTCAACACTGATTTGAAAAGATCGATCCTACTGCGCGAGCCAATGGGATATAACTAGTACAATTCACTGGAATTAAAATTCTACTTTTTTTAAACGAAACGAAATTCGGTTGTTGATCCAGGAAGCGTCCGAGAAGCAGCCACGTCCAGACGACAACCTCACATATATTTGACAGACCAATCACCCGCCATCATTCATACCTGTGCCTCCCCATATATACCCCCTTTTGTCGCCGCCAACTCACATGTAAATATCCCATTTAAGCTCTGGGAATTCTTTTATTTTTCAGGCCTGGCTCAATTAAGTACAATGTGCAAACCTGGTAATGGTAATATGAACGGAGATATGGGCTTGCAAACAGCACTGACAGTCGCGCACGAAACGGGTCACAAGTGAGTAGCGATAAAAGCTGCCCTGCTGGATTTTAATAACCCTGCTGGAATTTAATAACTCTCTTGCAAGTGTAATTGTTGATCTCGAACAGGCAAGAAATAGTTCTCTTTTCAAGGTGTAAAGGCGCTTTGGTTACGTGTTTTCTTTTCTTAGCTCGCGCACGCGTTAAACCCAGTTGTCAGTGTCAGTGCTATTTCTTTACAGCTTCAATCTTGGACATGATGGGCAGGGTTGCCACGGAGGGCCATTTATCATGTCATCAATTACTCCGTCTGGCAAGAATGCTGCCAAATGGTCAAACTGTTCTCGTGTGAAACTTGAAAGTCTGCTCAAGTAAGTGGAGCTCATTTTTTACAGAGGTTATAAAAATAGCTACACGGTTTTGCCATTTAGTGCATAAGTCATGTAATTGTTACAGGTTGAAATTAAATTCAGGTCCATTTAAATCAAACTAGGTGAATTTAATTAACCTAGGTTATTTATCAACTGTTTGAAAAGGGATTTTCTATATGGGGTGTGGTTGAAAAAAAGGGGCACGGCTTTTTTAGGGGCGTTGAAAACAAAACAAAACAGCAAAAAAATCTCCTTTCCTTCCTCCCACTTTCCTCTCTATTCTCTCCCTTCCGTTCCTATCCTCTTAAGCTTCCATCCCTGATCCATTCGTCATACCTACCACTACTTTACATACCCTTGACCCATCCAATTCCAATGTTTACATGAGAAAAAGAAATCACTTTAAACTGCACTTACCGAGTCTTGAACCGGGCTCCTCTGGCATCCCTTAGCATTGAGTCCTTAGCCGCAACTAACCGCTAAACCACACAGGACTTGGACAATCCGAAGTCATTAATTTTAATAGCAAATACTTTTCTCCTGGTGCAAGAGGGCCCAGACTCTTCTCGGTCATGGTAAATTATGCAAAAGTTTACTCGTGCGCAATGCGTAGCCCTGTACGGTTCGTAAAATGGCTAACACAAGTTGTGTTGATTCAGAGATATTCTACCAAACATTGAGTGAAGTTAAAGCTTCCAAAAAGCCAAAACCAAGCAAAATAACCTCTTTATTGACGACAACTTTTACAACGATGCAGTGACGTGGTTAGAAACACGTAATGAAGACAGCAAGGACAGAACAAATCTGACAAGTCGAGACGTAGCAATTATCATAAGAAAAGGAAGGAAACTGGAGGGTGGCAAAATATTATCCAAGAACCGAGAAGAAATTTTTCAAAAATGTCAACTACACCAAGTTCTTTGCCAAAGAATATTGCGCACAAAGGAAGAGACAAGATGGACAAGTATATGAAGCGAAACTACGAATCAGTAGTATCCCAAGAAGTAATACAACTCTTTGTGTACTCCGCTCGATACACAAAGAACAAAAGTCGATCACCAGCAGGCAAAAACAGCCTGTGCTAGCCCCTATTCAAGCAAGAGAATTCCTAACACATTTGCAAATGAACCTAATGGACCTTAGAAACTTACCATGTACATGTTCATGTCATCGCAAACACAAATGGATTCTCCACATGATTGATCATTTCACAAAATATTCAGAAGAAGAGGAAGAAGAAGAAGAACCTAAACGTGCTTGTTATTCACTTACCAAGTGAACAAAGGAGATAAGGACACCTCAACATGGAAAAGCAAGAAACACATAAAGAAAATACAACAAGCAAACCCAATACCATTTCATTCCAAGTCAACAACTTTGTCAAAATAAAAATGAATTAAGTGGACAAAAGTCCATTACAAACAAACACAATTCTTGGATTGCATGCACACCGAACAGACTGCAAATTACTGTAGACATGAATGTGTTATTATACACAACTAAAACAATAAGTTTCACTGCCGCATGGAAAAAGGCACTTGACCAGTG
>OX421454.1:36561509-36589009 GCA_949126865.1 Montipora capitata
TGGTCGCGGTAAGAGCTATTATTACAGTGTTCGAATTGGTTATAAGTCATTTGCAATTTTTGAGTGATGCTACGTACAATGGGGGACAAAAATTCGTTGGGACATTCGACAAAAACGTTACGAAAATACGAAACTAAGAAACATCCTTTTAAATCGAGCGACAAGAACCTATTTTGCGATAACTGGGAGGGGGTTTTCACTGTCCCCCCTCCCCTACAGTGTTGTTAAAAGAAAAACAGACTTGCAGCCATTTTGGGGCGTATCGCGCAGAAAATTCAACGTTGTTTGGAGGAGGTGGGGAAGAAGGATGGAATGACATAAATTTATCTTCATGACGTAAAATGTCCTAAGGATTTTAGCCTCCATTGTAGATTGTGTAAAATAATAATTAGGGTTAGGTGAATCTGGCAATACCTACTTTATGTCATCTTTATCCTATTCTTCTAGGAGTGCGAAAGCGGTCAGTGAGATGTGTAACATTTGGTGACCAGACTCCTGCCAGCGACCAGGCGTGTGATGGGAGAAACAAGCCGGCGGTCCTGGAACAGTGCTCGCCGACTAATTGTGCTGTTAGGTGAGCCTGATATTGTAAATAACAGCTTCGTGTACGCCACTTTTAACGCGCAGTAAAAGGAGGAGTTGTTTTTTTTTAGCTGCCGGGAAAGGCGCCCGGCTAAGGAACTTATCTCATTCCTCGATTTTCTCACTAGTGCTGTTACGCTCTGCCCGTAAGCCTCGGACGTAGATCATATTCCAAGTTAATGATGTAATACCCTCTCTCAAGAACAAATTCATCACATCGGCACGAAGAAAGGGTTCCGGGCGGACAACTCGCGGAGAGTTTATTCTTGCAACGTAACCTTCTTGGCAACAGAATTGTCACCGTAAGGGGAAATACCTTTGCAGTATATATCTCTCTATACCCCCTAATTATGTTGACGTTTTTGTAAAGTAGGTATTTCCTTAAACAGACCAAGGCATTCCTGCTGGTCATTTACCGCTTGAACTCACCAACTCCATCTTTACCTACTTCTTTCCTGTAAACTTGACATAGATGGCAAACCACTCCATGGTCGGATTGCTCCAAATCATGCGGCAATGGTAAACAGACGCGTAAAGTGGAATGCGTTATGGATATCACCCCAACCGAATATCTGCAAAGCGATAATTGTTCTGACGCTAACAAGCCTAATGTTCCTATCACGCTGAAATCATGCAACAGCTTTGCTTGTTTTTCGGACTGGGATACCAAGGAAGGACTCAACGTAAGTACATGACGAAAAAGGGAGGGGAAGTACTTTGTCTTTTCTTTTATTCTACTGGCCACTTCCACCCTACACCCTTTTTTTTGTGTTTTCGTGTGCTGGTGAAATGAAGATGAAAATGAATCTTATCAAGGTAGGTCTCTACCTTGTTACATTACAATGGCAGTAGGGGAGGGGATTGAAGCAACTTCAAGTAGTGTCCTCTTCTTCTATTATAACCCACTGGACTCCTCTTCTCCACATCTTTCCGTCTTCGTGTGGTGATGAAGTGAAGTGGAGACAGCAATGAAACGCGGTCGTAATGTGTGACGATTCGAAATCATGCAATTAGAATGGTTTTAGACGAAAGATAGATCGAGCTGAAATGACACTTAAAAAGACACCTGAGAAATTCAGGCCGCTGCAACTGGATTCGAACTCATGACCTCTGCAATGCACTTCTAATATACGTTTCTTTCATTCATCAATCCTTTCACCGGAACACAGGGAGCCCAACAAGTTCTTGACTTGCTCTCAACTGTGTAGCTTCATAGACCAGTTGGTAGAGCATTGCACCGGTATCGCACAGGTCATGAGCTCAATTCCCGTTCAAGCCGCCTGGATTTTTCAGGCGTCTATAATTAACGATTAGACCCTTCGCCGTTAAGGGCTACGGGTCAATATCCCATGAGGCGAAGCCGAATGGGCTATTGACCCGTGGCCCTTAAGGGCAAATGGTCTAATTGTTTTAGTATCACCCAACTAGTCGGACAGAAAAGGCAATAATAAAGTTAGCAAATGTAAGTTAAAGAAATAACTATTTCGGAATAAAACGAAAGAAAGCGTAACGCTTTTTCGCTACTCGAGGACTATTAATAATAGTCCTCTAGTAGCGTGGCCAATCAAAATGCAGGATTTGCATTAGTCCACTAGTTGGGTGATACTAAAAAGTAAGATGAGTGCGAGGATCACTTGTATGTTTCGTCTATAACCCGCACTTCTAACATACATTTTTTTCATTTAGAATGGTTTTGTTTTACTTCACATCTTAAATCCCCTCACACCCTAACGCCTGATAGGCTACAACAGCAGCAGCGTGTTGATTGGACGAAACTTCTCCACTTCTCTTTTTTGACCATGACACATTATGTTCTTAGTTTTAAATGAACCAAGGCTGTGTTTGTTTTTAGAAGGATTTCGCGAACACCATCCACCAAACGTTTTCTCGGGAATCCAGTTGCCCAGGGGGGCTTCCGTTCAGTGATCCGCTCATAAGCTCTTCCAACGTGGCTCAACAGTTATATTCAACTGTTATTCTTGCATTGTAGAGCTCTCCCCTGCTTTTGAAAACTGGGCTAATCTCTGACTGGTTTCATTATGTTGACACGCATTGTAATGAGTACGCTACGTTGAGGAATTCGTACAGAAAATGTTTCATTTGGTGTCCTGCTGCTTTGACAAGTTCACTTAAAATTTCATCTTGAAATCTTTGAATCCCCAACCTAGATTATTTCTTCAAAAGAAAACTATGAAAAAAGCTAGTGTCCCTTCGGAATTCACTCAGAAGTGCTGTCATTTGCTTCTTGCTACTAAGTCCGACCACTTTGTTTCTACATTTTTTCTTATGCTGTAAAAAGAGAAAATTTTTTTTAGTGATCGAGTTTATGTTCCGTGCAGCTTATTTTTTTTGCCGGGCGAATCTTGCAGCCACCCTTGACGAAGGAAACTAAAATTAAATCAACGCATTTTTGTACAGAACATTTTTTATGTTATTATACTTAAATGCGTTTTAAAACATTGTCTGTGGGAAAGAGAACAAAACGTGGTTAAAAAGTAACCTACCTGAGGCAACCACGTGTTCTTTTCCAAAATTATGAAATTCGCGTCCGATGAAGACAAATCTACGCAGTGTAAGCACTCCCTTCATGGCTGTACTCACCTCCAAGTTGTGATGGTATTGCTAATGTCGAGCTTTATATATCCACAGAGAGACGACTGCGGTGAGCCAATTGATCCAAACACACTTTCCTGTTATCGAATTGATGAACGTGGACGAAAGAGTATGGTACCACCCATCATGTGCCGATATAGACCCAGGCCCACGCGCCTTCCATGCACCACTCCCTCTTCTCCAACTCAATCTCGTCCAAGTACCCCGCGACCTCCATACTCCAAAAGCACTGTTAAGGCGGGTAGCCAAAAAATTCAAACCAATTTCTCATTGCTAATAACCCTGCTGGCTTTGCTGTTACATCTGACAAAGGCGACAACATATTAGCAGTAGATATTAGGTGTGTTAGGTAGATTAAGATTAGGTAGATTAGATTAGGTAGATTAGATTAGGTAGATTAGATTAGGTAGATTAAGGTAGTAACAATCGCGGCAGCGCCTAGGACCATATCATCCGTCGAATGAGGAAAGATAATCGTGCTGTAAGTGCTTAATACATCTGAATACATTTCTTCATTTTTCACGATTACATTCATAATTGTGCTGGTGATCATTGTATAGTTTACGCCGCTTCAATTCTAATGGAAAGTTTTGGCATAGAAAACTTCAACGTGAACGAAAACGTAGCTTTAAAACATGCACTATCGTTGGTTTTTCGCGATTTTTTTTATCTTGTCAACATGGTACAATATGTGCAGTGTACGCTATAACCGGATTGGTACGAAGGGCGGTGAAGTAAAGGTAGAAAATGAAAGAGTCGCTTCTTCTAGGCTCACTTTGTCATGAAAACCTTTCATTTGATTGTTTCACGTTGTTTAGTAGAGTACGGTTAAGATGGGATTGTAAACATTTATTCACCGAAGTGGAGGTGAATAGCGGTGGATATTTACCGAACCGCGAAGTGACAAGGTAAATATTCGCCACTTTCACAGACACTGAGGTGAATAGTTGTTTTAGTATATGCAACGCAAGTTGAATGATCAGCTGAAAACTAATTTTCGCACTTAGACTCGGTTTGAAGAAGAGGCAGACATGAACTCGGAAATAGCTATTGTAGGCGTGTTTCCGGGGTCTTACAATACTTCCGTTTTACCGCGGAAAATAAACAAGGGATCGAGGCTTTTCGGTCGTTTGTTTTGAACCCTTTCATTCCCATGCAAGCTCAAATCTTTCATTCTCCCAACTAATATCATAGAGTTCTTTGTTGAGTAGTCATGAGAATTTGGTGTTATACTAAGATGACACTCCTAATACTGATGATAATCATCTTCATTCTCAATACCTGTCTTGCTGACATTTCATTGACATTGTGAAGAGAATTTACATATCGATCACTCTGTCATCGACGTCAACTGCAAATGACAGGATGCTGCTTGTCTTAAAAATCGTGAAATCCTTTTTGCCCTTCTTATTTCTCTGTTTTTAGAAAAGCAATTGTTCGATGATAATTTAATGTCGCGCAACTTCTAAAAAGAGAGAGAAGTTCGAATAAGAGATCTTTCATGTTTTTATGACTTTTCCCGTTTTCACGGAAACACAATGCTAAATCTCTCTAATCTCTAGTTGCCTCAGCTAGAGATAAAAATGGAGGGAATAATTCCCTTTGATTAGTATGAATTTTCGATTTACTTTTAATATGTAATAAAATTTAGTAAAAAAATTCTTAGAGGGATTATGAAAATGTTGTTTAAACGTTCTGACGGTTTTTTCATTGTTTACAAACCGTCCGAACGTTTATGTCGTTGCCACTTCAGGGCATTTGTCAATTATGTCAGTGAACATGAATTTATTTTTTGTTTTGCTTTTCTCGTGAGGTTTTTTTTAAATTTCGGCGTGATTGATTTACTCTTTTTACTCTCCTTACGTGACATGATATGAACTAAACTGAATCAATATTGTGAGACGTATTTGTATGTTGATCTAACCATCCTTGGGCCGGAATTTGACTTACATTAGAGTGTCTGGTTATACAAGTTGATTGTCGTAAGCCATTTCCTTGCTTTTGTTTCAGTACTTCTTAGTTCACAAACCTTCCTCGACCATTCAGAGATAGAGGGTAAACAATTGTGACCTGCTCACACATGTTCTCCCCTTTTCTTGATATCTCTGATTACGATTATAGTCCGCAGTAGTTCCATTCTCGGCTGTGAGTGGTCGTGTTATAAAATGATCACATGGGTGGGTGAGAGGTTTACGACAATCCTTTTAAAACAGTACTCAGTACTCTCTGTTTGATCTACAGTCAGGATCCACTCTTAGAGTTCAGGGATCCTTTGTTCCATTCCTCCTGTAATTAGCAACTATTCACCGAAGTGGAGGTGGCTAGCGGTGGATATTAACCGAGCCGCGAAGCGTCGAGGTAAATATCCACCACTAGCCACAGACACTGAGGTGAATAGTTGTTTTATTATATACTAAAACAGTGAGATAATATAGCACAAAAAGATGATTTTAATTCATTTATTTCTGCAAAGATTACAACATTTTCGGGCGCAAATTCCGCGTGGATTGCTCGGAGATGAATAGCGAAGGATATCCGGAGTTTGAGTAGCCAATTAGCGCGCGCGTGTTCAACACTATCCACTGTTTTTGTATATACTAATTATATATATCCGTTATACACAAATCCGTTTATCTTTTTTTTTTTATTGCGAAATATTAAAACGTTACCCAGATATATAGTTGATTAGAGTTAGCAAAGATAAAACAAGCTTTTTGTCTTTGTTAAGTCTTAAAAGTTTCACAATCAAAGACTGAACTTGTGAGATGGGAGCCGTTTTCAGTGACCATTTGATATCTTTTTGTTTGATGGAAAGAACAATTTTTATCACATACATATGTGTTTTTGTATGTAATTCTGTTAATGGTATGGTGCTTATGTTATCTTGTCTTTCAGGCTTAGGGGAAATAATTATAGTGCCCCTAACCTCGAATATTCTTCTTTGCTATAATAAATCTTTTCAGTGGCATTCCAAAGAGATTCTGCCGTTTCCAGTTTTCTTGCGGACTAAAAGTCGTTTGTCCAACGGGTGATCTAGTGTTGGCTAATTCCCGAGATGACGCTACAAACTGCTTTGCATTGGGATGCAAAACACTCCCATGCCTTTCACCAGCTCGCCTTTAGAACAAACGATTGCCAATTTTGTCTTCTTAATACACAACTCGTGCGGCCTTTTGGAAGCGAAATCGTAATCAGTTCAGGTAAAATACAAGTTTTATGGTGCTGAAATTTGACTTTTGTGGAATAAACAATTTTGAGCTTAGGGGCACTTTAAGATTTAGTGCAGATATCGAGACCTTTTATGGACATGCTTCCTTTACTATTAGAGTACATGAGTTTCTTGGGTATTATGCGAGAAAAAGATGCGCCAAGGATTCCCCAAGGAGGGAGGGAGCGTCTTCAGCGCCTTTTTTCATGCTTCTTCCCCTTCCCTGAAATCATTAAAAATACGCTTCCCCTTCCTCTTCTCTCTCGGTAACTCGCTTCATGCGCTTAGCACGTGTGTTTATAAAGCTTTACGTTACCCATCAGTAAGAATCCTCATCCCCTTCCAGGCCTCGATGTCTGCGTGCATTAAGCTGGTTCCTTTTCAGATAATCATCTAAGACCATCATTGGATTTTGCGGCTTTACAAAGTGATAAAGGTCCCCGCTTGCTGTTGATAATTCCAACAGTTGGAATCTTGGTTTTCGAATCTTCAATCGGTAGTACAGTTCTTTTATGCTGCTATTTATTTCAACTTCCGCCATGCGAACTTCTTCGATTGCGCTGCCTGAGTTTTTGAGAAGCGATCGCAACAGCGCGCATGCACCGCCTGAAGTAATCAGATTGAAACCTATCTTAAGTACTTTAAGGGTGTCATTGAATTCCAGACTCTTTGCGATCTTTTCCATTCCCCGATCTGTAATGCGGTTGTTATTTAAGTTAAGTACCATAAGCTTTCCGTTGTGTTCTATTGATAAAGCAATGCATTTTGCGCCTTCGTGACCAATCTCATTC
This sequence comes from Montipora capitata, assembly GCA_949126865.1. NCBI lineage: Eukaryota > Metazoa > Cnidaria > Anthozoa > Scleractinia > Acroporidae > Montipora > Montipora capitata. Next base: position 36,568,704 of record OX421454.1, read on the forward strand.
CAACACAAATCTAGCTTTTCCAATGTCCGGTTTTCATTCAATCCAACACAGAATGTTTTGACTCCTTGGTCGCCAAGTCGATTCCATCCTAAGTTTAATTCACGCAAAGAACTATTCAGCGCAACCATTTCGCCCAAATACTCTCCCCCAGTGATTCCTAAGGAGTTGTGACTTACGTCTAGTGAGGTAAGAGAGTCCTCTGTCTGCAAAACGCTACTAAAGAATTGAATATCCTCGTCTGTTAACTGATTCCTAGAAATATCAATTCTTAGCAAACTGTCGTTCACAGTTAACATGTTTCCAAGTGCTTCAGCGCCATCTTTTCCAATCTTATTTTCGGACAGACTGACGTTCACGATATTACCGTTTACCTCGAGTAGCTTCGCGACAGCAATTGCCCCTTTGTCTTGAATATCATTCAGAGAAATATCCAGTCTCTTGACTGAGGCATTTCGTGCCAATGCCTCGGCCACAGCTACAGCGCCCGTGGGACCTATCCCAAGATTTCTCATTATCAGTTCGGAATCCCCGGATGTTATCCTGTCGAGGAAGTATGTCATCGCTAATGGCGGAATGCCGAGTTGTTCGCAACTTTGTAGAAACGATTCCCTGAGCGACAAATCGTGTATTTGACAAGCGTCTTGAACATCTTGATGTCTGTCTTTCCTGTCGAGTCGATGAATGATTTTGGTGGTCTTGAGAGTTGTGTTTTCCGCAATCAGTGCTTCGTTCTTGAGTTCTGCGTCATATGCATCCAATATGCGATTGAGATGAATCAATAAGTTGGTCTCTGACACTGCTCGACTCTGCGGAAAAACATAAACCTCTTGAGCCCAACGTTTCGACTTTTTCCCAAATGATACTCGTGGTAAAATACTGAAAAATGGATGTTTGCTCTTTGGAGCTCTTGACGACCGTCGCATTTTAGTAGCAATAACAAAACTGTCTTATCGCGATTTCACAATGCCTGAATTCCGAAAAGTGGTATCAAGCCTACGGTACTGAACGAGTCTCCATAGCTCGTAATGAACGAGTTTCTCCCTAAAATTTATCAGAACGGCTTCCGTTCATCAAAACACGTAATATTTCTCAAGGTTTTCCATTCATCAACAAATCGATAGATACGCTGTGACACTCGTTTCACAACTTTTGAGAAATTTGAGAATACGGAATTAAAGGAGAGGCCAAAAGGCCTCGACTTAACTAATCAGTCACTCACGCACGAAACAGATGTCTACTTTCCCTTATTTTTAGAAATTTGATACAACAGTACGTGTACAATATGATAACGTAGATGTGTCGTGATCAAACATTAAATACTACAATTAAACTGGGTTTTGGATCAAATAGTAAATGAAAACTGGTCCTCGAACTGGAGAGGTATGTGTTTATGTGATAACTTTGGATCTTAAGAACATAGTTCCAAAGGTTATTTAACGTGAATCTTGCGACATCATGTTTGTTTGTTTGTTTGATGAAATCAACTGAAGCGAGCTAAAATTAGCTTGACATTGATTCAAAGCCAAGCGACAAAATAGCTTGAACGCTCGGTCAACTGTACCTTGAATAAACCGAAAGCGTGACAATCAAAAAGTCTTCAACTAAATTACGTAAACTGTATCAGTAACTATCCGCTTAAATTAAAGAAGTGCGTACACGTTTGATCCACTTTACTACACAGTGGGAAAAGATTATCAGAAAGCCACACCACAGTATTTGTTATCTTTCGCATTTGGTTGCTTTAAAATATTCTATATCAATTAGAAAATACAACCAGACTAAGTTAGCAGTTTCGTCCCTTCAAATGGGATATCCAGAACCGGCGCTTTGAAGTAAACAGTTTGTAGAAACACTCAAAGAAACCGGCTTTATCAAAGACCATCCTAGGGCTAGACACACCCCTTTTCACGTTTACATTTCTTATTTTTTGTTAACTTAAAGTTCAAACATCGTAATTCGGGTAATTGGTTTTGTTTTGACAGTTTTAGGACAAAGCAATTTGGGTAAATATCAAGCGTGCTTACTTGAGGATGTTAACGGATACACACTCACCTTTGCTGACCTTGCACACTTAGGGACAGGTCTTTCTCTCGCGGAAAGTTTGCGAATCTCTGTGATTATGCCAGCCATTGTACAATGGAGCGTGCCCCTAAAAGACAGCCTTTCAAAGAGCCTTTGAAATCTCGGATGCCCATTTGGATATCATCAAACGTCACTGAAGTAATTTCCGTTTGACCGAATCGAATGTGATCTCATCTTTCACTCATCGTGTCACGAGGAAGTTACTGAGAATAGAGTTTACGGCGTTCCCAAGTTCGTATTGAATTTGTATTCTTGTTAATCCTCGTATAGCAAAATGTCGCCACACGTAAGTAACTAGCTCGTCACGGCCTTGTTGAAGATGTCAGGCCTCTCAGTGTTCGTGCAACTCTCTTCTAAATGTTACTGGTGTGTGACTAGAGTAAGTAAATGCTAGCCAAATCGATAAAGAGAGGAACGTGGTGATGGATTAGACCACCGAGGATTTCTTTCGAGATCAGCTGTATTTTTTTTAGTTTGAAATTTGTCGTTGTTGGAACATATTATAGTACTCTTTTTCAACCGTTCGATGTGGATAACACTGAAGAATCGAGACTCTCCGAACCAACAAAGAGCAAGCTTACCTTTCGGTAGAACTTTTGAGCCAGGTAGGGGACTGTGGGCAGCTTGCATGGTGGAAAGACATACTTAAGGAAATCACATGACATCAAAACACGCATGCGTAGAAAATTGGGCCCTCATGCTTTGCAGCTGCTTGCAGTGACACGTTTGCCGCTCGTTTGGTGATCACTTCGTGGAAGTTAGTGAAAAATACTTCAATGAAATATGGATGCCTTATTCATTCTTTAGTGCAAGTGATCTCAAAACAATTCAAAAGAGACATAACAGTTAGTGACCTTTGATCAGTTTTGGTTGTGTTCTTAGAGTTTCTCATTTGGCCCTAACTGAAGGAATATAACTGATGTAAGTCTTCACTAGTATGTGTTTAACTTGAACATTTTGAAATGTACAGTTCTTGATTACATCTTTCAGGAAAAAGCGATTGAAGTACAGAAATTCAATCATTTACTGCGCCTTTAAATAACATGCGGACTCTAAAATTCAAAGCTCAATCGACAAATGCGTTTTTTGCTACCGTCAATCAAATGTTCGGCGGTTCCTCCCAGCTTCCGACTATTGTCGAGCGTGATTTGATTACTGCACGCTCGACAGTAGTCGGAAGCTTGGAGGAGCCGCTGAACATTTGATTGACGGTAGCGAAAAACGCATTTGTCGGTTGACCTTCACATGTTATTAAAAGACACAGTAATCGAGTGCGGCGTCTCCTACACGTTGCGCAAACCGACATCTTAATATGTGAAAGTCTCACATTTTGCGTTCCATTTAGTGTCTCATTTTCGCCACCGGTCGCAAATTATTAGCCAGAAACATGTGTGAAGAAAATCTAATCAGATCCCGAATTCAAAAGTTTCTCATGACCACGAGTGAAATGTAAATACATTTCGTGTTTTCCAACTGAAGTGATGTTATCGTTAAATTGTTCAATGTTTTTTTACGTATCGAAAAAAAAGGTTACAAAACAGGTTCGAGGTGGCTTGGAACGTTTCATAGTATATGAAGATGTTAACTGTGAAGTTCAGGTCTTGAATAGGTTCTTTATTCCCAAGGAAAAGGTACACGTTGCTTTTGGTGTGGTCATTATTCAAAGAAATTATGCACATATTGTCCGCTGAAATGACTTCAGTCTTGGTAAATACAAATCTTGATTTTCTTCAATGCTACGTCCAGAATGCGTTCTTTGATTTTGTTCTGAGTCTATTTGATAAAATTGTGAGCTACGATGCTTTTCATGAGTAAAACGCGTTAGGAAAAATCTTAACCTGACAGGAACTTTCAAGTTAGGTTCTTACTTAATTGTTTCCACCATGGTGTAGCTTTGGAAAGAAGTCATCGACGACTTGCATTGCCTAAATGTGTTGCTAAGTTTTGAAATGACCACACTAAAAAGAAAGCGACGAGAGAGAGAACGGAGATATAAAATTGAAAACAACCATAATTTTTTATCCCAAAAGGATCGAGCCCTCTTACCTCTATTAACCTTGCCCAAAGTTTTCTCGCATCTGCCATTTTGGCAATGTTATCGTAAACTTGCAAGTTTCTTTAGTTAACCTATTGTTACAAAATAAGGGTCGGTTGACACGTTCCTATTTTTGCCAACCATTGAGTGAGGATTAATTTTGGAGAATGTCTTACAACTTTCCATTGCTTAGAAACAAGACAACAGCTGTAATCTCCTTTTAGTATTTGCTTTATTCTCCGGATATCCAGGAAAGGGAAAACTATTTATCTGAGACTGACAAATGACACAGCTAGCCATTCAGCAATCGATTCTTGACTAAAATGATTGCTATTTCATCATTGAATTGAACAGTCGTGTACTGTACAAACAGCAGTTTAATTTAATGAATAAGACACGGAACAGAATATTATGACGGTAGCTCCAATTTTGAACCTAGCAAATGTAAAAGACAACAAAGAGGGAAATATTGCCATGCGGATATTACACTGACAGTGATGAGGCACAATTCTCAGAAATGATGACAAATAAAAGCGAGCCGGACTTATTTGACAACCACTAACCACAGTCAACACCTCTTACGCAGAGGTGATGTTAAAAAGCGTTGCATTATATCGTTAAATAAACTGCGTTTCGAGACTGTAGATGAGGAAGTTGGCTGTTTGTTCAGTTGTACTGTGGGCTGTCCTTGCTCATCTTCCAAGACCACAGGTAAACCAGGCTCACTGTGTGCGTCACGTAGGTATTAAAATATAGAGAACATATGAGGCGAAGTTTAGGTCTGAAAATTTGCTAGAAAATGGAAATAAAAATCGATAAAACTTACCATGTGGTGAGCTGTTGTTGTCTTTAATACGTACACGAAGTTTCGGGGAAAATGGTCCCCGTTTACCTTCCTTCATAGTATAGTGACAAGGTAGGAGACAAAAGCCAGCTTCGGGACTCCGATCGACCCAAAACAAGCACGGTTTTTTTCGCGAAAATCGAATAGAGTCGCTAAATAAACACGCCAGGCTCGTGGAACATGAATTTCTCTAAACCATGAATCAACTGAAGCATCTCCAGGTAGCAACGCGAAGCCACCAGGCTCCGTAGAACTTGTAAGTTGACCTGCTAAAATGGCGACCCGAAAGCGTTGACCTCGCGAAGTGTCCAATTCAAAACGGCACTGAACTCGGGACGCCTGGTGACGAGGGGAATATATGTCCCCCTGGAGGGAGGGGAGTCCCACATTGCTCAGCGAGTTTTGTTTTTAGCAATTTGGGACTCCCCTCCCTCCAGAACTTATTATACTCGTCACCAGGCGTCCCGAGTTCAGTGTCATTTTGAATTGGACACTTCGCGAGGACAACGCTTTCGGGCCGCCATTTTAGCAGGTCAACTTACAAGTTCTACGGAGCCTGGTGGCTTCACGTTGCTACCTGGAGATGCTTCAGTGGATTCATGGTTTAGAGAAATTCATGTTCCACGAGCCTGGCGTGTGTATTTAGGGACTGGATTCGATTTTCGCGAAAAAAATCGTGCTTGTTTTGGGTCGATCGGAGTCCCGACGCTGGCTTCAGTCTCCTACCTTGTCACTATACTATGAAGGAAGGTGAACGGGGACCATTTTCCCCGAAACTTCGTGTACGTATTAAAGACAACAACAGCTCACCACATGGTAAGTTTTATCGATTTTTATTTCCATTTTCTAGGAAATTTCCAGACCTAAACTTCGCCTCATATGTTCTCTATATTTTAATACCTACGTGACGCACACAGTGAGCCTGGGTTACCTGTGCCAAGACTAAATCGCAGCAGAGGAATAAATAGGTCAGGTTTGTATTTTTTGTGGTTGAAACGACTGAAAATGTGACCAAGGCTGATCAGCAGGGGAAATAATAGGTTAGTTTACAATAGTGTCATAACCTGATATGTAAATAATCGACACATCGAGTTACATAATGCCTATGAATAATACGAAGGATGAAGAGATAAATGTTTTCAATGGTGACTCAGATATACTCGGAAAAATCCGAGTTCTCCTTCGCACGAGTCGACTTCTTCCGATCTCTAGTTCGGATGCTCTACCATTGAGCTCTAGGAGCCTCGTGGGTAGCAGACCATTGGCTAGGCTTGGACTGAAATATTGTCGAAATGGTGCAGTCTCGCTATTGAAATGGATTACTGGGTGTTGTAAAACGTAATCAAATCACATGTTTCTCGACATTTAGCGTGTTAGTCAGAATAAAGCGTGCAAGGTATAATTGACCAAAATTATTGTTAAAATTGTGAAAAGAAAAATAACAGAGTGGGCGTTTCGGTCTTCAAAAAAAGAAACTTGAATCTTTTTTTGTTAAAACTGACAAAGGATATGCAAATTACCCTTTGAGATAAGCCTCCGTTTCATGCCCGGTCCAGTCTAACCGTGAGAACACGAAACTAACCAATTGCAACTCAATTTCGTCATAATCAGTTCCAACAAGAGAGAAAAGCTGCGGAGGAAAGCGGTTTGGATACGAATCAAAGGATTGAAAAACTATCTTTTCTTCTTGCGATCTATTAGTTTTTGGTATTCATTATTTGTTTGATGGCAAATATTGTTATTACTCTAGTAGAAAACCCCGTGCAGGAATGCTGTTTTTCACATGGCGGGGATGGTATCAAGTGAAACATGTGTCCGAAGGGAGCCATTCTGACATCAGAAAAAAAAACATTGAGTAATTTTCCTTTTACCAACGATCTATTGGTCTTCCTATTCTCCTTAATTTTTACCTCGTTCAATTGTTTTGGATAATTTCCAGAGATTATAGCTTAAATCCATTTCCGCCAATGAGCAATCGCCAAACGGTGCTATTATGATTTTTATCAGCAGGTGTTACATGAGCTAAGCGAATATAATTTTGAATTATATGCATGCCTGTCGAAATATTTTACATGAAACTGGAAACCTTGCCATGGGCTTTTTGAGGGGCAAATTGGTTGCCTGTCACCTACATTTCTATAAGAGTGGGCGCAAAAGAAGTAAAAACAAACTTTTAAAAATATGAATAAAAACGTCGACTCGAAGTTCCAGTAGAACTTAAATTTGAAAAGAAATATGCTTTGGCTCTATGGTGGTGGATTTTTCCAGTTCTGTTTGTGGATCACTTCTATGTTTTTAAATATAGCGCATAAGAATGAAATATTTGGAGGATATATTTGTTTTCATCTAGCGTCTATTCTGTCAAAAAAATCAAAACACACGAAAGTAAACTGAAAGAAATACAAAAATGTTCAAGGCTCCGTTTTTGCTGCGTTGATCAATATTTGAACAACTTTCATCTCAAAGAAGGTTTTCGCAATGTGTTTTCATGATTAATATCGTGATTTGTCGCAAAATTTTTATTTCAACCTGGAGCAAACTCCATTAAGAACTGCAATTTCAATTACTGTTAGCAGAGCGTTTCAAAATAATTTCCTTTGGAATATAAAAGCAGAAGTACTAAAGTCGTATGATAAATGAGAAAAATTAGTATCAAGATTTCATTTTGCCAACCACAAAAAAACAGTTTCCACTTTGTACCTAAAGGATAATGTTTCAGGATTCCCTGCAAATTTGCCAATGCTATACTGAAATTTCGACATTAAAACTCGGCAGGAATTCTTTTGGTAAATTAATTTGATGGCGTTGTATAAGCGCGACTACAAACCGCCGCAGTCCCCGAGGCCGAAAGAAAATCATCAGTATACATAGAATTTAAATTAAGGTGTTGAGCTGAAACTTGAGTATGTCTTGAAAGAAAACCTTTACATATACGACCAAGACTTTCTATAGTTGCTTATTTTACCGTTTAAATAAAATACACTCACTTTGGTCTGTTCCTTCATATTTTGCGTCAGTAAATTATGAGCAAAGTCAGTGCGGAGAATTTCTGAGTTATTGTATGCTCCTACAGCTGACACAGACTTAAAATAACCCGGTAGAGACAGTTGTTATTTGCATAGCATTCATAGTAAATAATTGATTCCTCGCAAATGTATACCCGGTATACGCACAAAATGCCGCGACAAAACGGACTTTGTTAAATTGTTAGCCAAAATAGATTTAACTGAACTGACAAATTATTGTTTCTCTTGTAACATCTCTCACCAGCTCCTTTTTCCTATTTTTATCAGTTAACTGTTGGCGGATCAAAATGACATCTCTTGTCCTTGCCAAACAAATCAGTCGCAAATATTTGTGTTCGCTCGTATTTGACCCGGATGCATGAAATTTCTTTGGAATCTATTATTTTTAGGGTGTTGGCCAGGCTCTCATCTGTTAAGCCGAGTAGAAACAAACAGAAAATGCCGCCAGCTCATATTTTTTCGCAGAATCCTGTGATACGAAACCTTAATGTCAAACTCGATTCAGTTAACGAAACGAAATATTTTCCTCCGTGCGCCATATCATCTTTACAATCAACTTTTAAACCTTGCATGGAGCTATTTCCCTGATTCTTCCAGCATTGCGATTTATTCAAACTCCCATTTGTTTCACGCAAACTTTACAGTGCAAATTCAGTAATAACCATAGTAATTCAAACAGTTGGTACCAAAAGACCAGCATTATTTGGTTTTTCAAACAGTTTCTTCTTTGTCAAGAACCTCTCAGATAGTACGCGCGCTGTAATTGGCTAAATTAGCGGGCCGTATTCTACAGTACGGCCCGCTGTACAGCCCGCTAAATTTAAAATTTCGTCAAAACATCATCTAGCGAGTTTTTCATGTCATTTCTGTTGCATAAACTTGTACTGAAAACTGTTTGAATCTTGCAAGCGACTATTTCAAACTTAACAGCCAAGAAGATTTAGTTTTTGGGATTTTGGCACGGCATTCTTTGTGGCAGTTGAACCTTCCGCTTCACTTTGACTAGTTTCCTTGCCCGCGCGCCGGTTAACCTCAGAGATGTAATAAATATCTTACTAACCTCGTTTTCTCGGTCCGTACTGTAAGTTACGGATCCTCGCTTTTTCCCGTTGATTTATGGCCCAAGCGCGAAGCGCGCGGGCCATAAATCAACGGGAAAAAACTCGGTCCGTAACTTACAGTACGGACCTCGAACTCGGTTAGTAAGAGGTATTTACACTTCAGAAAAAAACTGGGTCCGGACCCGTAAACTATATCCGGCCGTTCCATGTTTTTATCAAATGGCTCCCCTGACCGGTTTTTCTTTTTTCTCTGTAGTGTAAATGGGCCTATATATATATGCGCCGGACAGGTATATAATACTTTCACAATCCGATGATGAGCCCTTTGTTAACATATTTGTGGCAGAAGGGGAAAGCCGGTTCATACAAGATTTGATTGCTATCCTCGACTAATCTTTGTAAAACTGACAGAGTAGTTTCCCGCGGTTCAGTCCATGACGGTTTGGTCTTTTTCAACTTACCGTGAACGATTTTCATACCACAAGACACAGTAGTAACATTAGCCGCAAACAAATTTCCACGGTGGGGATTCTGTAAAGGAACGCAACGCCCTTGGAACCGTTTCGGATCGTTTGTCGCAAAACGACTGTTCTAACTGAAGGCGTTAATTAGGTCATTTTGGCTCCTTAAAAGGCTCTCAGCGTGACTTTCTGATCCAACCATTAACTCAGTACTCTAGCAGTAGGACTGAATGTATTAAAAGTGTAACTGGGGTCACCAAGTCGTGATTACCGAAAAGAAGATGCTTGCATTTAGTGATGAAATAAATCGTTATTAATCCGTTCAAAAGGAACAAAAGTATAACATTACACAACGAAATCACAATACAAAAGCCTGTGTCTAAAAGAAATGAGCGATTACAAATGTTTTGCATTTCTGGGATTCTTTAAGAGCTATGTTCAATGCGTCGTTTTTCAACAAGATTCGGGTCATATCACTTTTTCCCCAATTTCAAACCAACAACGCAGTACATCGGAGTATCACGAGTAAATACGTTTTTTTGTTTAACCAAAATGTCAGCTGTTATGAAATCAGAAACTATAATAATTTCATCGTAGATTACAAAGCTGGTTTTTGTGAGCAATCGTTTAGTAATGTTACGTGAAAAGGAAACATGTTTAAGAAAAACTCAATATAATATCACTCCCGGATAATTTAAATTCCCTTGCTCTTCGCTGTTTGAAGGATTAATTCAGTTGCAAGGTATTGTTAGAGAAGCGATATTGAAATAGCAACGTACTTCACTGTATGATTGAGAAAGAAAATCAGGTTTTAGCCAGGCAGCTCTTTCGTTCACCAACTAAAGGAGTAGTTTCGCTACAACCCAGCAAAAACACAAACCGTGTGATATCACGAGTATTACAAGACAGCAAGGTAGCCAATTTTAATTTAGTAATTCTTTTGAAGTTTTTATTATTGTTCATGCGCATTGACTCGAGAAAGTTAACCACAGGATAGTTATTGTAATGAAAATGTACGTTAAAAACAAGCAACGCTCTCAAATAAAGAAACACGTTCTCTTTTGGCCAAAACCTTTGGTGTGGTGAATCTGTGATTTTTCAAGAATGTTCGCCAACTCGCATATGCATCCTTCATATTTTATGAGCCAAATAGGCAGCGTGAGTTTGCTTCCATGACGCGTTTTTATCTCGTGGCGTGTGTTTAGCCGTGGGTTGGACAGCTAAGCCTTTGAAACACAAAAACTACCCGAGACGCCTTTGTCCCCTTTAAAAAATGCTTGCTTCCAATTGGCTCTTGATCCAAACTTTTAGCAGCTGGTAATTTTGATGGTAGACCTCAAGGGACGAAAACTTCATGGGAAAACAGTTTCTTAGTGGACGGGAATAAGTTCGGCGCGCGTCGAGGTTCCTATCCTCTCGCGAAAACTCGAGCTGGGGAACCGCTGAAACCTTTCCGTTTACTTTTTGGTCTCGTTCAACATGGAAACCCGATCAGTCGTAACTGAAAACACGAGTCGTAGGACAGTGTCCCTTGGGGAAACCTACAGTTCCGTGTCTTCATCGTACAGCACGAGCAGTGAGCCGTTAGCGTTAATGGGCGAAGATGTGACGATGAAACAAATCGCAACTGCCAGGGAAACGTTTAGCGATTTGGAAACAGCTTATCGAAAGTTCAAGTTGGAGTTGGAAAATATCAAAGAAGAGCACAGGAGCGAGGTATGATTTTAGTTTCACTGCAGTTATGCAAAAATAGCCGCTGCTGGTACTGGAAGATTTAGCGGGTAAATTTACATAAACGCTAAATCTGAAAACAGCGCAAAAGACGTTAACACGATTTGGTCCGTATAATTTTAAACACGTTTCCTTTGCGAGGCCACTTGTCTCTGCTTCATTAAAGTAGACAATTATACCTACGCTGCAAGTATGTCGTTAAGCAAGCTATAGTATTTTATCCTTTAAAACACTTTGTCGATTTCAACTAATTAGCAAGTCGAAGAATACCCGCACGGGTAAGCCAAAACACAATGGGGCCTTTTTACAAACTTTACTCTTTTTCTAGCTATTATTTTATAGCATTATGTTTTGCTTTTTGTTGTTTGCACCGAGGAACAAAAATCAAAACATTACCTAACTTGTTGAAATTATACCATTAAACTGATTTCAATTGTTTCTCTACGCAAACAAATTACAATTTGCATAATTATTGTCAAAAGATTTGGGTTAAATTTGGCGAACAACATTATAATACAGACACACGAAACATTGTTTTTTGCTGTCAGGTGGACAAGATGCGCTTGCAAATAGAGAATCTTCAAAAACAGAAGGTTCATATGCTGGAACAATTAAAAGATTCACGCTCGGATGCTAAAAAACACCAAGACGAACGTATCCGAATTCAACGAGAACTTACAGAAAAAGAATGGGAATTTGACGCTTTGAAAAAAGACTTCGACTCTCAAAAGGAAATTATTCGAAAATTGCGAGAGGAGAAATCGTCCCTTGAAAAAGAAAACGAAGATTTGAGGCGAGAGTTGTCTTCCAGCCAAGCTCTTCTGCCATCATCAGTTGGAGGAAAAGTCGAAAGTGACGAACTGGTAGCAGTACGACAAGAGGTCACAGAGTGGGAAACTAGCTACGAGTTTGTTCATAAGGAGAAGGAACAGTTGCAGGAGGAGATGTTGGCGCTGCAGACCAAGTTGAATGATCTACAAGCTGATTATGATAGAGCTCAAAGAGATATGCAGAAGGATGTTAAGATCAACTCAATGAAAGCATCAAAACTCGAGGCACAGATGCAAAATGCTGTCAGACAAAGAGACAATTTTAAGAGTCAGTTAGAAGGACTCCGAGACGATTACAAGAAAGGCAAGGAAATTTATAATCTGCTGCAGAGGGACTTCTTGGAGAGTCAGAAGAAGACAGACATTTATCGAGAGGAACTTAATGCCAAAAATAGTCAGCTTCAAAAACTTGACAATTCCAACAAGGCTCTGCAAGCGAAACTCGAGTCTCTGAAGCAAGACTTCTCAAAGAACCAACTCACCTCTGACATTTTTGACAAACAGAAAGAAGGTCTTGAACGAGACTTGCACGAAGCTCAGTGGAAAATTCAAGATCTTATTGAAGCTAATGACAAGCTGTACACTGAGAGGGATGAAATGGAAAAAGAATTGGTATTAGTAAAAGCGCGCATCCCGTCCTTGGAGAACAACTGTGAGAAGGCAAACGACAAAGCGAACGAGAATGAACAGCACGTAAACCGGTTAAGGAAGCGCATCGGTGACCTTGAAACTAACCTGTTTTCTCTCCAGAACAAGAATAACCAGTTAGAAGCGAACTATCAAGAGTCATTGTATGAGGCACAGGAACTTCAGAACAGGTGCGAGCAAGCCAATGATCGAATCGGTGAGTTAGAATCACAGTTGGATAATCTAGCACAACAAAACGAAGATTTAAAGAATCAACTGGGACATTCAGAACGGAGAATTGCAGAAATGAAAACAACTCTGCAAAGAAATGAACAAGAAAATGAAGAGCTTGAAATGTCTTCGGCGGGAATGAAGACGCATTTGTCGAAATTAGGAAGCCAGCTTGATACCGTCAGTCAGAGCAAAGCGCAGCTGAAGTCAGAACTTGATGACGAAAAGAGCAAGATAGCGAAGATAAGGAAGGACTTAATCACGGCACAAGCCAGTGCTGCTGATTATCAAAGAACGTCAGAGTGGTGCAAGAGAGAAGTTGCCTCTAAGGATCGGATAATAAATGATCTGAGAACCAATATAGAGGCCATGGAAGGAAAGACTGAGCCACTGTTTGAAGAGATTAACAAGCTACAAACTCAAATGGAAATTCTGGAGGACGAGAAGAGGAGTCTTCATGACGAGAATTTGCAAATTCAGAGAGACATTCGGGATCTCGAGGCCGATCTCCTGATTTCCAATGAAGAGAAAGATCGCCTGAATGAGGAGCTGCAAGAATATTATCGGAAAGCTTCCGAGTTGCAAGCTTCGTACAAGGCCTGTGATCAAGAAAGATTAGAAAATCAGCAGCAGATGATGATGTTAACAAAGAAAGTGGATCGCTTAGAGGGAAACCTTGCTGAAGCAAACAAAGCTATAATGCGGCTGGAGAATGAACTGGAAAACCACACTGGGAACAATCGCAAAAACGTAGAAGAAGTAGACATTGTCAAGACACAGTTGGTCGAAGTTCAGAGTATGATGGACGATTACAGACGTGACGGTGCGGACAAAGAAACGACCATCGAGCAGCTACGTGAACAAATTCTGTTCCTGACAAAGGACTACGATGACCTAAAAGGAGAACTAGGTTATAACAAGTCACTTGTGGATGACACTGAGAGTGAAAAGAGGAGACTGCAAGAACAAACAACCGGATTAGCTGACGAGGTGAACAGGGTCACTTCACTGTATGATGCCGCCAAGAGAAAGAGCGATCAACTCGAAGTCGAAAACAGCGTCGTTTTAAAGAAGATCGCCACTTTGGAGGCAACATATAAGAAGAATACTGATAAAAGTGCGCAGCGTGAGCTTGAAATCGAACGCAAAAGAAACAGTGAATTGGAGAGAGATCTGTCCGCTTACAGAAAGAAGATTGCTGAAGCAGAGGCTGGTTTACAAGTTGCTAGAAAGGACAACGAGGAGTTAGAAGACGAACTTGATGAGGCAGAAGGGAAGATCACGATACAAAATCAGGAAATCGAACGGCTGACGCACGATAACACAGAAGTGAATCAAAAATTACTATCTGTGGACCAGAAGTTGAAAGACATGGACAACGAAATCAACACTGCTTTAAGACTAAAAGACAAGGCTGAGGAAGATCTTTACAATGCCAGAAACCGTGCGAATAAACTGGAGTCTCAGGCGGAAATAATCCAACGCCAAAAGCTGCAGTTGAAAGACCAGCTTCAAGATGTAAACAATAAGCTGATTCAGTGCCAAGAACAAATTATGAAACTTGAGAGTCAAGTCATGGAAAACAGAAAGATTAACGAAACCATGAACAAAGTGGTAGCGAAGAAGGACAAGGGAATTGAAGATCTAAATAACGAGTTAAGGCAACTGGAACAAGATTTCGACAACACTAAACAAGATCTCGTCGTCGTAAGAGTCAACTGTGAAGGACTGGAGGCTGAAAAGAAAGATTTAGAATGGCGTTTGAGTTCTGCTCTGGATCGGGTGGATAGTTTGGAGAAAGAGCTCAACAGCTATAGAGACGGGCGTGGAGCTTTGGAACAAGAAATAAACACCTTCACTCACAAAATTACATCTATGGAGACTCAGCTTATAAATGTTGCAAAAGACAAGGAGCATTTCAAAAATGAGTATGAGAAACAGCTGGCAACCAACAGAAAAGCAAAGGAGGAAATACTTGGCGTACAAAACCAAGCTCGGGAAAAAGAAAGAATTCTGGAGGGTTTAAGGAAGGATCTTCGTGACAAGGAAAACGCTTTAGAGCGAATAAAAACATCGAAAGCGGGGGTAGAGAGTGAACTTTTACAGGCAAAGAAAGATCTCGAGGCTCTTAAGTGGAAGAACGAAAATTTGGAAGATAGTGTTGCAGCTCTTACGGAACAAACTCAAAACTCGAACATGGAAATATCCAAGATGGAGGTGGCCTTATCGGCTCTTGAGAAGGAAAAAGAAGATGGGAACAAAAGCGTTTCACCTAGTGAGGATAAGTATCACGAAGTTGAGGCCACATTGAGACAAAGTCAGGACCGCGAGAACTCCCTGAAACAACAGTTACAAGTGCAGAAGGCTAAAATTAGCAAAGTAGAAGGAGAATTTAAGCGAACTCAACAACAAGGTATCGAGCTTCAACATGAAATAAATATAATAAACAAGAAGGTTCACGATGCTGAAGAGGGAAGAAGCAGGGCAGAGAGAGACAAGAAGGCACTAAAAGACGAGCTCATTGCCGTGAGTGCGAAACTCTCGGATTTGGAGGTGAAGTTTGAACACGAGTACCGCGAGAAGCTTTCCATACAAGCACAGCTTGAAGATGCTATCAACAGATTTGTTGTCAATCGTGACGAAGTCCTGAAAGTGGATCAACAACTCATCGAGCAGAAATTAACAGTGGAAATGATGAGCAAAGACATTCTCCAGAAGGAAGAAAACCTGGACCAACTTAAGGCCAGTAAGAAGTACCTTGAAGAACAGGTCCAGTCGCTGAAAGGAAATTTGAACGTCAGCAGGGAAGACTCTCAGCGACTGAAACAGGAACAGGAGCGTCTACAGAAAGAGATTCTGCGACTGCAAGATGGAGCGAAGGACGCTGAAGGTCGAATTCAGAAGACCACATTTGAACGGGATAGAGTTCAAGAGGATTCGAGAGCCAATTTGATCAAGATTTCCAACCTTCAACAACAGTTAGCTGATCTCAACAGAGAGAAGGATTCACTTAAAGACAAGGTCGATGAATGGAAGGACTCTTCTGCGCAGTACAGGGAAGATAATATTTCCTTGGAAAATGAAATCTCGTCTCTCAAGGCAAACATTGATACACTCACAGCAGATCTAGAGAACAAAACCAGGCAGGTGGAAGACTTGAAACAAAGGAAGGCTATTATCGAAGAGGAACTGGAGGAAACCAAAAGGCTTCTTCGTCGTAAAGAACTTGATCTTGCTAATATGCAGGCGAAAAGAAAACAGGTTGAAGAATCTTATAACATCGCTGTTCAAAGAGCCGAAACTTTAGAGAGCAACCCGTTTGGTTCGGAAGAAGAAAGAAAATTTCTTGAGGAGGATCTGGCATTTACGAAACGCAAACTTACCGACACAGAATTGGCACTAAGGGAAGGCAACGACAGAGAAAAAGATCTTCAAGAGAAGTTGTTCGCTGTACACTCGCAGTTGTCAAGGCTCGAATCAAGCATAGAAACCCTTCAGGAGAAAAAAACGGAACTTGAGCACGATTTGTATGCCACGCAAAAGGAGTTGATACCTTTGAAGGAGGGTTACAAAGGAGCGATGAACGATATAGATGTGCTCAATCACGATCTTAATGATGCAAATGCTAAGATCACCCAGCTAGAACTGCTCCTGGACAAAGAAGAAAAAGCCAGGTCAAAAATGGAGCTTGAGAAGGAAGAAGTGCTTTCCAAGCGGAACAAAAACGACGAGGAACTTCTTAGACTGCAGAGGAAATTGGTGGAGTACCAGACACTGTGGGATAAGCATTCTAAAGACGTAGGTGCTAAGGATGCAATAATTCAAGATCTGAGAAACGAAAAGAAAGCTGTAGAGAGGGACCTTCACGTAGCTCGTGACGAGCTGGCCAGTATGCATGGGACCATTAACGACGCCTTGAGGAAGAAAGATGTCAGTGATAGTGATGCCTTCGCGCTAAAAAGGAAGATAACAGACCTCGATATGAGACTCAAGTCTACTCTGCTTGAAAATGAAGAAATGCACAATGACTTGATCAAGTACAACAGCAAAATAGCCAATTTGGAAGAAGATATACAGAAGGCATTGAAAGAGAACGCTAACTTGAAGACCGAACTACAAGATGCCTTAAATAACATGTCCAGAAAGAAAGAAGACCATGATATAATGCTGAAGAAGACCAACGAGTACAAAACCACTCTGGAGTCGCTCAGAAATGAAATCGTCGATAAAAATGGGCAAATTGATTTCTTAAAGTCAGCAAACAGTTCCTTTGAAAATGAAATCGTTTCGTTAAAAACAAAGATATCGTATTTCAAAGAAGACTTTGAGAAAGGTTATCAAGAGATAACAGATCTTAACCAGGTCATTCGAGAAAGAGACTCCAAAATAAGCAACACGGAGAACACTTTGCGATCCGTTCAAGGAGACAATCAAAAGTTGATACAGGAAAATATTTCTTGCCGAACCTCGGCGACCGAATATAAAACTTCCTATCAACGGGCGAAAAAAGAGATTGAAAAGTTGAAAATGGAACTCTTGTCAGCAAGCAGTAGAATATCTCATTTGGAAACACGAAACGAAGCTTTGGAAGATGAACGAAACGACCTGAAGAACGAAATCTCACAGCTTAAGAAAGTAATAGCCGAATTGAAAGGAAAAATAGACTCTTTGAATCGAGAAAAGATAAAGCTTCAGAACGAGTACTCTGTGATCCAAAAGAAATATCAGGAAACTTACAACAATTATATCAGCATCGAAAGTGAAAAAGTCAGGATCAAAGCAGACGCTTCGTTACAAAAAAAGGTAGTGGATCTTCAGTCGCAACTGCAACAAGTCTTCCAAGAAAAAGAAGACACTATGAATGAGCTAGATTTGATTCGAAAGAGACTGCTTAAGATGGAACAGGATTTCGGTGAATGTAACCGTGCAAAAGAGTCCCTTGAGTATGAGGTTGGCTGGCGTACCAGTCGCATCAAAGAACTAGAAGACGTAATAAAAGCCATGGAGGAGAGAGATCAGTTTGACAAAGACGAGATTTTGTCCTGGCACAAGAAAGTCACCTCACTAGAACAAGAGCTGCAGGGTGCCAAAAATAAGATCGCTCGTTTAGAAGCATTTAACAACGCGTATGATGAGAAGATACACGCCCTGAATGATGATATACTTGAAGGACAAAAGATATTATCCGAAACAGAAGCTGCTTTGTCCAACGCTCAAGACACTTTCGACGATAAACAAAGAGAACTCATGGACAGCCAAAAAAAGAATTCGGAACTTCAGACAGCCCTTGATGCAGCCATGCAGAGAAAGAACGATGCTCAAAGAGATCTCCAGTCTACTAAATCAAAGGTTAATTCTTTGGAAGAAGAACTTCAAGACCAGCTCAAGCAACAAGCTCAACTCGGAGGTACCCTAGATGAAACACGGGCACGGAACGAAGATCTGAAGGACGAAATCACAAGGCTTCAAAAGAAATTGTTGGAACTTCAGCAAGGGAATGATGAGTTGCAAAGAGGGTTAACAGAGAAGGAATATGTCATAGATCGCTTGCAGGTGGACTATGACACACTGTGCAATGAGCTTAATGAGACAAAAACAGATCTTACGACGAACAGATCAGACCTAGAAAAGTCCTTTGCTGAAAAAAGGGACTTGCAGTACGCGAACCAAAAACTACAGTTACAGAACACAGACCTTGAAACTTCCGGTTCGCTAATGAGAGAAGAAAACGAAAGGCTTAAGTCAGAACTGCAGGCTCTGCAAGTGGAGCTTGGTGAACTAAGGAACAGCCTCAACGGGTTTCAGAGCGATAACATCACCGTGGTGGAACAAAGTACCCTAGAAGCCACACCAGAAAACGACTTTGAGGTGGAAGCCTTACGAGAAGAATGTGAGCGCTTGGCTCGTGAAGTGTCGGGATTGAATCGGACAATCATAACGTGGAAAGACGGCTGCGAAGGACTCGAGAAGGAAAAACATCGGTTAGAGGACAAAATCGCGTCCATGCAGAAGACTATAAGCAGCGTTGAAAGTGCAAATCAAAGCTTTCTTTCAGAGAGGAACCGACTTCAAAATAAGGCGGACAAGCTCGATAAGAAACTCGTTGAGTTAGAGGCACAGCTAAACACCGTTGAGAATGAAAAACGAAGCTTGAAAGATGACCTAGATGAAACACAGAAACGGCTACTGAAATTGGAGGCGGACTACGAAATGCTAAAGAAGCGAAGTACGCCTACTTTAGGTCGGAGTTCTTCCTCAGATGCAGCACTAAGAAGAAGCAAAGATCGGGAAAATGAGTTACAGAACGAAGTATTAGAAGCACACAAGAAAAGTTCAAGTTTGGAGCACGAGTTGAAATTAACTCGTGAGAGACTCGAGCTTCTACAAAGCGCTTACAATGATGCCGAGTACAAGTCAACACAACTTAAAGAAGAGATAATAAATTACCAAAAACGAATATCCGAACTAGAGGCCAGCTATGAAATGAGCCGCGAGAGGAACGCTGACCTAGAGCATAAAATGAGCAATTTGGAAGTCAAGATGAATGAACTTGGTGACAACAACAAATCAACTCTGAGGGAAAGATCAGATATGGAATACGAAATCAACTCCCTCCGCTCTTCGATTTCAAGGTTAGAGTCTCAGTTGGCAGACGCAAACAGAGAGAAGGAGAGTTTCAAACATCAGTTGGCGGACGCACATAACAAAAATGACCAGGCTTCAAAAGAAGTTTCGCGACAAGTAACCGAGATTCAGACCAGAAGTGAAGTTTTCAGACGAGAGATAATTGAAAAGGAAACGATCGTTGAGCAATTCCGAACCAAAGTCATAAACATGGACAAAGCGATGGAATCATTAAGACGTGAGCTGCAAGACAAAAACGAAGAAGTTAACGCGCTTCTAAGAGAGCTTGACCAGTTGAAGTCTGAGCTTGGGCAACAGAAACATTCCAGGTACTCCAGCGAAGAAGGGCTTCGCACAGAGATTGAATCACTGAAATTGAAAGCTGACGAACTGGAAAGCGAAAAAGATGCGCTTCATAAAGAGAGAAATAATCTTCAACATGAGCTGCGCTCGGTCAAAATTCAGCTGGACAAGGTAGAGACCGTTCACAAGGACAGCTCAGATAGCTTAAAACATGCTAACAACGACCTGGTTTCAACGCAGCGTAAAGTCTCTGAATTGGAGCTAGAGCTTCAAAGAACAACTAAGGACAGCCAAAGCTTGCAGAATCAACTTGACAAGGCCAATAGGGATATCATTAGCAAGCAAGAACAGATAATTCGTTTCGAAAAGGATTTAAGAACAATGAAGACTGAACTAGATTTATTGAAGAAGAGCTGTGCCGAGAAGGATGACAAGACCAGTGTACTGGACC
>OX421454.1:36604009-36631509 GCA_949126865.1 Montipora capitata
TCAACACTGATACGGGCATAACAAACTAAATGTCTTTCGGCAATAGGAAGTGATATTTCAAATAGAAATTGCCATTTTCAATGCTGGTCCTCCATTAACTTATATGTCAATGGACCATGTGTCCGAATTTTTTAGTAATAATGATACAGGGAAACAGGAGACAATCTATTGCTGACCCATCGTTACCCTTTATTAACATGGCCAATTCACGTTATTTTGTTATAAAAGGTTCATGTTCGACCATTATTGCGTTAACACAAAAACAAATATAGAGCATTCGCTTATAGTTTCGCAGCACTGTAAATGGACAATTCAATGTCCCATGAATGGTGCCAAATGAAAATTTAACCGTTGACAATTAAGTTCTTTTCAAGTGGGTTTTACCCATGAGTTGTTTTTAGACAATGTTTCTTATTTTTTTGTTATTTTTTCCATTTGAAAATTCATCAACAAAACCAACGAATATTTGATCACAGCTCGGAGATATCCCCAATAGGGCCAACCAAAGTATCTCCCTTCATTAATGCGTGTATTCTTCATGAATGAAGTGGTATTACTTTTATTAATATAAAAACTAAAAAGAATCAGATTGGTGATCAACGCCAACTGTTGTAACTGACACTACACGAACTGAAAAGGGCCACATTCATACTGAGTTAGACAAGAAGTCGATACCCGGATGAGATCGTCAACAAAGAAATAGCACATGACCACTTAGGATTACTTTACGAGATGGATGGAAGTAAATCAAATGGTCGAGTCAAGCGTTACTTACTACGCACAAGAAATACCTTTCTACCACCCGGTGACTGTTCAACTGGCCATCACTGAAATAACGTGGTAGACTTTTAATTACCCATTAAGTTCGAACATTAAACAAAGAGAAAAAATGGACAAGTTGATAGCAGCAAGACAAGAGCATAAAGGTCTCAACAAGTCTCACATAATAGGTTAGAGCAGTTTTGTCCCTCTTTTTGGTACATTACAACACATGAAGTTGTGAACTTCATGCTCAGACTAGAGTTCTCTTATTAAGTGTGAATACTTTCATCTCATTTGATATTTTCTCGCCTTGCCAGGTCTGATGATTCCTGGTACTCCTCTTGGATTTCTCCTAAAATCCTAATCAAGTTCTGCAGTCCAAACAAGTAACCAGTGTCTGGACCCGTATACAATCGATCGCCAGAGAAGCCACCGTAAGTTGTATGGGCAAAATCGATCATCCTCACATCCACTTTGCAAGATCGATGGTGGTTAGAATTATTGCTCATCTTGTTCACGTTTGGAGCGCTGAAAGCTCTATTGTTATCTTGCTTCCTTTTGCAGGTTTCTTGGTCCTTTTCAGAACTGCAACAGGTTCCTGGCATATCATCACAATTGTTCTCCACATCTCCTTCATACATAAGAAGCAAGGAGCTCGTGTAGAAACGAAATGAATTTTGCTTCTCAATAACTTTATGTAATTTCCGTAGCTTTTGCAGAAAGGGCTCTATTAATTCTGCTCTAAATTGATGTCCATTATTAAGAAAAGTCACCAACTCTTCCCGGAATCCATCTTCGCACAACTTCATTCCATAGTATTTGTTTCGACACATAAACCTACCTGAACTGCGCTGATATACCTGCAAGGAAGATAAATTAATTGGTGAAGTGAGAATGTCACTTATTACAAAAAATACAATCAATTTCACTGGATGTCTAAAGCCGGGTTCACATCATACCTCGATTATGATCGAATTATAATGCATTCAATATGGAATGGGTTTACATTAACTAATTACAGTCCCTGATTATAATTGGATTATAATTACTTCAAACAACCTCAAGGGGGTTCTTTAAGGAGGCTCGAAAGGGTTTTCAGCTGAGCGCGCGCGCGTACCCACACACGCAATTCGTAAGCTGCTCGCGTCAGCTCGTGATTCAAATGGGTCACAATAGATAAGCAAATACCGCTAATTTCGCTCTCCTTTCTTCTACTTCCTATAGACATGAATATAAATAGACATCTCCTATTCATGAAAACTACGAAAATTCTACACAAACGGTTTAATGGTCATTTAAATCCGTTTGTGTTGACCTTCAGCTCAACGCGCGCGTGCACTCGAATGAGCGGGTGACGCATGCGTAAATGCCGATCTTGTAACCCCCTCATTTTTCCTGATTTTGCAACTTTACTCGTTTATATCTCTGCTTCCAGACGGTGAATTTTTTTCATTTTTTGCATGTTAGCTTAGATTAATTTAAAACGTTTGTCTTTCAAATTTAAAAAAATTCTGTAGGTGAAAAAAAAAATTAGAGGCACATTTCAAAAAAACTTATTTTTCTGAAAAACTGACCTACAGATTTTGTTGAATTTTAAATATTTTAGAGAGTATTTCTAACATTATCTGGTAACACTAAATGGGAAAATTTCACCGTCCCGTTTCTTGAAAAAAGGCAACATAAGTTGATTTTAAGGCTCAAAGAAATGCCTAATATCGTTGCCATGGTAACGTTATTTTGGAGGAAAATATAATGTGAGAAATCTACGATGGGTACTTAATACCCTGGCCAGATTTCGCCTTAATATGATTACCCTAACTGTATCTAAGGACAGAATATGTTTATTTGATTGAAAAAAGGAGAAACTATTTCAAGCCTCCTTAATTAAAGGGGCTAGGTCACGCAAATTTAGGCAATTTCAGCATTGATCAAATGGTCATAGAATTAACTGAAATAACAAAATGACGGCTCAAAACTATAGAAAAACTCAAACAAAACGCAAGAAAGCTAAGAAGGGACAAGGATGGACAAAACTGGAGAGGATTAAAATGGATTGCATTTGGGTAAATTTGAAAAACGTCGGCCCACCTTTTTTCAAATTTATACGAGTTTATATCAAAATGTCATTTAAACAGCGGGAAAATCATGCTCAATTGTTATGTGGCTGTGATTTTGCAAATGAAAGACTTTTGCTCTGCCAATTTGACGTTTAGAGCTCATAACTAACAAAATTGAACAAAATTACCTAAAACCGCGTGACCTAGCCCCTTTGAAGTAATTACAGTGCGTTATAGAACATAATGGCGAACATGCGATGGTATGAGCAGACGAAACTTCTAATCACTTTATGGAGCGAAGATTTGGATTTGTTTTCTTCTATTCTCGGAAGCTATCGTTGGTTCTCTTCTCGCCTCAAGCATGGTGATGATGATCGTGGCAGCCACGCGATACGGCGCCATTTTGTCTCACACTGCAAGGTTACCCTGCCTATTGTATTTGTGAACAGAACCATAATTGAATAAAATTGAATGGGGTATGATAGCCTGAATTATAGTTTAGCTGATCATAATCAACGTTGAGTGTGAACACGCCTTAAGAGCGGGGGAGCTAATTTTATTATATCTCTCAGATAGTACGCGCTCTATGATTGGCCAAATTAGCGGGATGTATTCGTTGAGTGTGAACACGCCTTAAGAGCGGGGGAGCTAATTTTATTATATCTCTCAGATAGTACGCGCTCTATGATTGGCCAAATTAGCGGGATGTATTCTACAGTATGGCCCGCTACATTTGAAATTTCGACAAAACATTCTGTCAAGTAAAGCTATGACCCTCGCAGTTATGAACGCAATCTTTGCAATTGCGTAAAGAAGTCCTGAGTTTTTCAGGCTTCTTTACGCAATTGCAAAGATTGCGTTCATAACTGCGAGGGTCATAGCTTCACTTCATTTCATATCCGCAGTTCATATATGATCCAATTCATATATCATTTCATCGTTAAAACATTCTGTAGCAACATTTTCATGTCGTTTCTCTTACATAAACTTGTAAAACTGTTTGAATCTTGCAAGCAACTATTCAAAACAGCCAAGAAGACTTGGTTTTCAGTTTTTGTGGCAGTGGAACGTTCCGCTTGACTTCAACTAGTTTCCTTTCCCTCGCGGCTGATTACCACATCTTACTAACCTCGTTTTCTCGCTCTGTACGGTACAATTACAGACCCTCGTTTTTTCGACGCAGATGTGAAACATGTTATTTTGGCAGTTTTTTTTCTTGGTTAGTACAAACTAGAACAAACTAGCCACTGTTACCTGCATTCCACATGCTCTTATTCCCAGAGTCTTTGTAGTAGATTTCTCAGCTTTAGCCATCTGTTTATCCCTCTTTTCCCTAGGTGCGTCATCGCCATGTTGCTGTGTCCCCATTTTTAGGTCCAGAATACAAGGAGATGAAAATTTATATGCCACATTCTCTAAGACAATAAATTCTACTCAGGTTAAGAATAAATACCGAACAGTTAACACATACCGGATAGGTTTCAAAGATTTGACACAGACTGTAGTTAAAAAACGGCATTTCAAACTGAAGGTCACTGGAAGGGTAGGCCTTCACAGTTTTCCCTTCCCCTTGAAACTGTTGCCTTGGGGGCTAGCAAAAAAGTCTAGTCTAATGCAAAGTACGTGAACACTGAAAAAGGATACTATGTGTTTTAGCAGGTGATCCCAGAAGTCTCATTTTGTTCAACTCTTCTTTGTGGCATCGTAAACCCCACGGATTTCCACATGCACTTCCTAAGAATTACAACACAAAAATATGGATTTAGGCTCTTAGGATTTAGATGCAGCAATTCAAAAAATTCTACATGGAGCAATATTAGGAGGAATTGTGCAAAAAAAGGGACCTAAAGCTATTTTGTACTCAGCAATTGTTAGATAACCTGTTAGGGCAAAAAAAAAAAAGCCTTTGGCAGGAGCACAAATTATTTTTAACGTTTAGTTAGTGTTTCAAAATATTAATTATTGCATAAAAGTTTATAGAAATTAAGATACTACAGTAGGCAGTGGATTTTGTAGTACTTTATGGTGATCTTAAGCATTTTGGGATAACGTCTGGCCTGGACAGTGATGTGTAGTCCTGTATTACTGTGAAATCACTTAAGTTAGCTATTAATAATGCACCTATCAATGTTAAGCCGCTGGGGAAGGGGGAGGCCGGACATAGGAGGGGGATTTGACATTACAAGTCTGCCCGTGGTAGGGACTTTTTGATCATTCGTTGATTTCCGGGGGTCGGGACTTTTGACTTTAACCGTTAGAAGAGTGGGGTCCACTGACGCCATCTTGGCTGATCGCCATCTTGAATGACCAAGAAAGACTGAAAAATAGTACCGCCATTTTGGGATTACCCAGAAGTCACTAGAAGCAAACCGATTCTCTGCGATTTCCCTCAACGCCATGAGTGAAAGAGTGAATCTGCTCTATATTAAATTTTGTAAGACAAAGGTCATCGAATCTTTTTAACAAGGTTGAGATGTAATCCAATAGAAAAGCTTTTGTTTCGGTTGTGTTCTGGTGCATCTTTTTTTGCATATGTTTGAATATTCATGAGTTTTCTTCATGCAACTTGTGTATGCTTGCTTGAATTCATAAGCATAATAAATGTATTTAATTAATTCTTGTTCAGTACGGCGAGAGCCGTAAGGCTCTGGTAGTTGGTGAGAGTTAAATTTATCAATACGGTGAAAACAGAATTCAAAATTGATATTGACGACGAAATCTTGGTTCAGCAATTCAAAGACGAATGGCAGGAGTTCGTGGATGTTGACGTTCTGGAACACGTGGCAGATCATTCTAAGCTCCGGGGGCCCCTGGGGTGAGGAGTTTTGCACTTTTTTGACCCAGGATGACTTCCCTGGGGCAGGCATTTGAACAGAAAAACTGATCTGAGTTCAAATCCCCCCCTATGTGCGGCCTTCCCCCACCCACCCCCCCCCCCCAGCAACTTAACATTGATTGGTGCATAATTTATACTCTCTAAACTCCTTGCACAACACTGGAATGAAATACTAAATCTTCTAGAAGCAAGATGGCGACAGACCTGTTGAATGTTCTGGCATATCTCCTGCTTCAAATAAACCATCCACCCTGGAGCTTACCAATTCTAATTTTCCACTCCGAAGTCGCACCCTTTTAAGACAATAAAAACTTCTTCAAACTTTGAGTAAAAGCACATTTATAGTAGACTGGGTTTGGCAACATCTTTTACCTTAAGTCACTACCAATAAAAGCTCAATTGGCCAGATATCCTTGTGCTGTGCTAGGTTCACATTCAGATTCACATTCATAAGTCTGACTGAACCTCTGCCACCTCAATTTCTTCAAATATCCAACCACTAGAGCAATTTAGCTAATGACTCCTACTTGCATTGTAATGATATTGTGATATTAGTTATTATGACATAAATTAATTTAACCTCATTAATTAATTTGAAATCAATACTGCTAACAATACTGGTTAAAAGAATAATAATAATAATAATAATAATAATAATAATAATATCAAATAAATAAATAAAATAGTCCTTTCAGGAATGCCTCAAGCTTATTAAGCCAATGATGCAAACCTCATTTCAAAGATGCTCGAGACATCACTTGCTACTGCCTGCCTTGAGTTCGGTTACATGTCTTAATCACGCCGTCATGATGAAAAGTGCTCTGAATAATCATCAACCATGCTCCCCAAGAAAAATATAGAAAACCTGAACCCAATTGATTTCAAGAACCAAAGCCTTATAAATGGAGAATTGACTATAATATTGACAGCACTGAGAAAATTGGTACAGACCCTATGCAAAAATGGCTGCCTTTAAATTATTCTTTTGTTCATATTCAAAATAGCCCAACTAACCTCGTTCGGGATAACAAATTCTTTAGAATTTTTGTCTCGAAAACCAGGTTAGGGCTATTTTGAAGAACAAAAGAATAATTTAAAGGCAGCCATTTTTGCATAGAGTCTAGGGAATCTAATTAGTTTCCTATATTTTGCCCTTTCTCTCTGCCTTTTCTCTGTATATTTATGTTAGTTTCCCAACTTTTGATATAATAGCTGTATGAGTGGAGATAAATAATTAATAATTGGTATAAGCTGTCTTCAAAATACCTATGTGGCAGTTTTTCTACTGTTTCCACTTTGCTTATACGTCTAGAGTGCCTTTGAGGTGAGCTCCCAACTTCCTCTCCACTACTGCCATCACTTTCTGAACATGAAGTGCAATAACTGTTTGAGCCTTCTTTATTGTAGCACTCTAAGGCTAACTTGTCTGGATGAGCAGTAAAATGAATATAACCATCTTCATCTTCTCTGACGCTCACATGAACAACACCTAAATGAACAAGAATATTGTCACTGGAAACTCACTAATAATACAAGACTAATCTCAACACAAGCAATAACTTACTAAACACTAAACATAACTCCAAGTAAGTGCTTCTCAATTATGGTGAGCTATTTACTGGCTGCTAAGATTGACCTTCAATTGAATCCAATGGTCCCTTACACAAAAATATCTCTTAACGACATAAAACTGTTCATAGCATGGGTTTCAAAGAATGCAATGGTATGTTGACCAACTGAAAGACGTTTTGAAAGTCTTGTCAATGGGATAAAACCTACCCACCATGAGAGAAATTTCACCTGTCTATAAAATACCTCCAGAAATACTTTTTGGAACCAAGCAACAAAGGCTTTTACAAAAAGAATACAATAACATTTTTTCATTTCAAATGCTGTCACTTTGATCCATCAAACATCCTGTTTACCAAAGATAGCAGACAAACTTAAATACAGGATGGTATGTTGCATTAAGCAATACCACATACTGTACCACAATGATATGAAGGATTGGCTTAGATAATAACAAAACTATGGGTAACATTCTTGAGGCTAATAAATTAATAATTATTAAATTATTATTGTAACATGTTCTCAAACCAAACTTGAATACTCATTTTGTGTTTTACTACCCAGTTACTCAACATCAAAATTTCTTTACAAATGTCCCTCTACAGTTCTTATTGAAAGACCCTTTATGATACATGTAGCAAATAAATATTAGGTAGATGCTTTTTTAAATAACACCCTGTTGAACTGCCACAAGTTTTGTAACCATGAAAACTAAAGACCAAGATATTTTCTTTGCACACTGATGAGAAAATCAATTTCATTTAAAAAAACATTGTTTTCGAAATTCCTTTCATTGTTTAAGAAAAGAAACTTATGCTTCAGGCTCATTAATATCAAGTCATTATTTTTTAAAAGTCATAATTTTTTAATCCTTGAAAGGGATTTCAAATGTATATATTATAATTTTTTCAATCCTTGCAATCCATACTGACCACAAATTATTGCTGAAGCACTACCATTGGTTAAACATCCATGACATGCTAGAAAGCGTACCTTCTGAAGAAGAACAAACTAACTTATCTTTTAAAATAGGATAACTCTGGGTTTTTTTCTCCTTAGGATCTCAAAATAAACAAAAAGTGTGGATGAAAAAAATGGAAGGCTGTTAAAAATCACGTGAATTGTTGAAGATTGTATCCTATCGCTGCAATAAAATTAATGTACACGAATAAATATGAGTAATTGACGCATCACATACCCGGTCATGCAATCAAAACATTACACGAAAAAAATTCAAGGTTTGGGAATGTTTATGACGAATAATAACCACAACTTCCTCGGAGTCAGTTAGATAACCACAGAGGTTTTATTTTATATAATCGAATCTGAGCTAAAATTACGAAAATACAACACAACAGTTAAACCGGATACAGCGATCTTCCCAATGACGCAGTCAACGGATACATGTATGCATATGCTTAACATATACAAAACAATAAGCAATAATTATTACATGTATGCCTCAAAGCCTTCAGGAAATCAATCCGTCCAATACCCATGGCGACATGTACACTTGACAGCAACTCTCTTTTTTACTCTGCAAGAATCGATTTTCATATCAAGTAATCAAATCGAAACTTAAAATTAAGCTCTATGTTTTCACAGCCGTAAGATCGATGTGTTAACAACGTCAAGTGGTGTCGGAAATTTCCACGCTCACTTAGTCAGACATCATGCACAAAAATACAACATGAGAAAGAAGTGCCTGATGTCTCGAAATATAAAAGTAAAGAGGCTTACTTCAGGTAACAAAGACAAAAGCCGGCTTTGAGTACGGCGACATTAGCCTACAGCCTTGGCATAACTTACCTCTGAATTCAGGAGTAAATGGCCGCATTTCGGATGGCTGCTCTTCGTAGAAACGATGTTCTCTTTGATTTAAAGGCTTACAAACAGAAACATCGTCAAATTTCATCATGGAGCAATGGCCACCGACTTGATGGACGAACGGTTCTAAGGGTATGAAATCTTGTTTTACGCCTCGGCCGGGCATAACCGCCATGAAACAGTTCCACACACTAGAAACACAACTATTACGCACAGAACACTTGAGGGAACTGGATCTTTCTTTAAAAAAACTGGGAAACCTATAGGGGTTAACTGTGAAATAAAAGAGGCACAAAAATGTTCGATTTTCTACTGAAATTTACAAGGCATTTCTACTAACAATAACCCTCAGATCTTCGTCAAAAAAACTTTCCTCCCTTCCCTAATTGACGTAACGTAACATTTTAATCACATGACAAAGTCCTTTAAATTGATTGGTTAATGGTAACCACTCCTCTCGTCCCCAGGTTTCTTGGACGTGGTATAGGGAAAGAGTGCATTTTAGGCAAGGGCCAGCTGAACAAAGCACACGCGCAGGACCTTGGGAGATCTAACCAGCAAATAATATTTTGTTTTGGGGGAAAGAATGTAGCTTTTTACTATAACACCGAACTATTGAAATGCTGCGAATAATTATTTCATAAAAATGCATTTATGAAAAAAATATTTAAGCGTGGCGAAATTTCAAAAAATAGTAATAACTTTTCATCATAACTAATCGGTGATGATCAATGAATCAATCTTATTTCCTCACTTTCATACTTGTTGCACGGATCGCTGCATTAAGAATAATTTGGTGCCAATGGCACGTTTGCTTGCTAGTAAATATACTTCTTGCACCCATGACAATATTCATCCCGTGCCTAACTCGGGTCTGTCCATTCACAGGTAACCCAGGCTCACTGTGTGTAGGTAAATATAGAGAACATATGAGGCGAAGTTTAGGTCTGAAAATTTGCTAGAAAATGGAAATAAAAAGTCGATAAAACTTACCATGTGGTGAGCTGTTGTTGTCTTTAATACATACACGAAGTTTCGGGGAAAATGGTCCCCGTTCACCTTCCTTCATAATATAGTGACAAGGTAGGAGACGGAAGCCAGCTTATGGACTCCGATCGACCCAAAACAAGCACGATTTTTTTCGCGAAAATCGAATCTAGTCGCTAAATAAACACGCCAGGCTCGTGGAACATGAATTTCTCTAAACCATGAATCCACTGAAGCATCTCCAGGTAGCAACGCGAAGCCACCAGACTCCGTAAAACTTGTAAGTTAACCTGCTAAAATGGCGGCCAGAAAGCGTTGTACTCGCGAAGTGTCCAATTCAAAACGCCTGGTGACGAGTATAATAAGTTCCCCTGGAGGGAGGGGAGTCCCAGATTGCTCAGTGAGTTTTGTTTTTAGCAATGTGGGACTCCCCTCCCTCCAGAACTTATTAAACTCGTCGCCAGGCGTCTAGAGTTCAGTGCCACTTTGAATTGGCCACTTCGCGAGTACAACGCTTTCTGGCCGCCATTTTAGCAGGTTAACTTACACGTTTTACGGAGTCTAGTGGCTTCGCGTTGCTACCTGGAGATGCTTCAGTGGATTCATGGTTTAGAGAAATTAATGTTCCACGAGCCTGGCGTGTTTATTTAGCAACTGGATTCGATTTTCGCGAAAAAAATCGTGCTTGTTTTGGGTCGATCGGAGTCCATAAGCTGGCTTCCGTCTCCTACCTTGTCACTATATTATGAAGGAAGGTGAACGGGGACCATTTTTCCCGAAACTTCGTGTATGTATTAAAGACAACAACAGCTCACCACATGGTAAGTTTTCTCGATTTTTTTTCCATTTTCTAGCAAATTTTCAGACCTAAACTCTCTACACAGTGAGCCTGGGTTACCTGTGGTCCATTCTCTTTTCGATTAGATCGCTCGAGTCTCGTATCTTTTCGTTGTTTTAGCCGTTCCAGTCCAATTTTTATTTGCCTCTTTGGTTCCCTTTACTTTACCACAGAAAGTTGTGTAGGAGTTTCAAAAAGATGATCCATTGGTGTCACTGGTCCTATGGTAACGTCGCTCACACTTCAATAGGGGACCTTAAGCAAGTACGATGACGACGGCTACGCGGAGAACGTTGGCTAATAATCTTATTTCCCGTTACTGTAATTATTTTGCGATTACTCCAAGTCGCTCGGCACGGCAAATGTGAGTCCACATTACAAGAATATAATTGTTGTGAACGTTGTGAATATTAAGAGAGAAAATTGAGAATTCGTCTTCAGGTGCTTTCGTCCTCCACATGACCTCAAATGAAAACGAGAACGGCAAAGAAATGTATCAAAATGTAAAACCCACGTGCAGAGCGTACAAAAATGTTGTTTTTACTAATTAAACCTATTGTTTTGTGGCTTTCTCGTAGCCGTTGTCGAAGTCCTTGCTTTAGATCCCTAACTTAGTAAATTGAAATATCACCGGAATCAGTCTCCATACACTCTTCCCATGTACCGGCTTACTCCAGCCATGACCTGAGGTCACCCGAGCACATTTCTTCAGTTTGTGTGTTGCCGAGGACAAGAAAAGGTATAGCGTGAATATAGTGGTAACATAATTAGAGTTTAAAGTCTATGCCACTCTTCCATTGAAGGGGAATGAACTTTGAAATCAGTGAAGGTTACGCGTCTTTAAGCAGGCAAAGGGATTGTGTTTTTTGGCCTAAAGCTAAGAAATGAACTAAGAGTTTACCGTACCTTTTTTAAGAGATAACATTTGTTTATTATACCGATTAGGGATCTATAACCTATCCTAAAAGCCATTAATGTTGACGGGGTTCTAAGTTAGGTGTGAGTAAAAGTTGTTGTGCAATTGGTAAAGAAGATTTTGGGCCAAGCCACCAGCCAACTTATTCTCGATGGTTTGTTTTAGGATTGTTTTCGAAATTTTACTGCGAGAATCCGCGTCAATTTGTCAAAGAGGATCTTTAAGGGAGTTACGAGGATAGAGGTTCCAAAGCTATTTACATGTAGGGCGATGTTGCCAGAACTGCCTTTTATTATAAATCATGAAGATACGAACCAGCGTTATCCTGTGCGCGTATTCGGCTTCTGATTTTGTAAGCAATAGCATGGATGGGAAACATCAATTGTTACCTTTGCATATAGCGACAAAACTATGCTATTTGTGAAAAGTGATCACACAGACATAACCCGTGGTTATCCATTCACCAAAAAACTACTCTTGGCATTCGGCAGCCACGATTTTATCGCGTGATTTGTTTCAGCAATTAGACGACAATTGTATTAGATCTACGAAAGAAAATTCATTTTCATTGCAAAACCATAAGTTTTCACGTTTTAGGGGGTTTTCCTAGAGAAATTAGGAAGGAAAAAGAAGAAACAAAGTACCACAGGTCACTCAGTGATTTCTGAACTGAGCTGTGGTCTTAGATATCCCACAGTTCCTTGTTGTTTATTCAATATAACCAATCGCACACGAGAGTGATTAAGCAGTCTTGTCATGGCGACGGGCTGCGGATGTGTGCTTTAGGAGTACTACAATGAGTTTATCATCTGTTACAACCGTTTTGTGTCCAAGATAATGATGAAGAACCGAGGAAATAGCGTGAGAACGAAAGACAAAGATGGATATACAAGACGAGCGGGCTGTATTTGCTTCAAAACAGAACAAGAAAAAGAGGTTTTGGTACACTTTACTTAGCACATGGCAGCCGGTCACCATTAATTAGCATAAGGCCGACACGAATGGCCGCGGCTTTACTAACGAGCCTGTGTTTGTTCATCGTAGGTACTGCTAGTTTCGAGTTGGCGGCATCCTGGCCGGTGGGTTGTACCTTCTGGGGGAGTTGAACCAGGCGAAGATTCCAAAGAGGCCGCGATTCGTGAAGTTGTGGAAGAAGTTAGTAACAGACGAACCACTTTTACTCGCAGCTTACGTTTTACTCTTCGATATGAATGCACACAAAGTGGGAACCATTTGGCGCACAGGTTGCAACTATGCGATCCTTTGTGCTTTCTGGTTATATATATAGCCAATGTTTTTTCCTTATTCCTAGGCTGGGGTTCGTGGCACACTTGGACGTTTTCTCGGTGAATTTCAGGTGTGAACTTTGTCTGATGTGCCCATTATTTAATTAGATGCTATTGTTAAGAACCATCACCGTGAGCTTGACTTTTTATTTCTTTGTTCCCTCTGTAGAATGATGTTAATCATACAAGAACTTCTGTTTATGTCCTTATCGTAACAGAAGAACTTGAAACTTGGCAGGAAGGTTTGTGTTAACTTCAAATTTAACCATCACATACTGACTAAATATTTCCTTATTGGGTCTAAGAGCCAACGCAGCATTCTTGCTTTCCTGGCGTAAGACGAAGAGTATGTTAATCTGTTTTATGGAATGGTGATTGTGTTAATATTTTTAAGTCCTGCATTCTTGAATGTCTTCTCTTATTAAAGTTTGTTGGTGAAATCATGAGGGCTGATCACGCTGTTTGTTATAAAATGTCAGTTACTTTAGTTTTGGTCATCGTAAAACAGTGTATGGTTGCTTGCAGCATAGTAAATATTATTGATTGTTTTCATAAACACAGCTGAACAAGGTGACCCCATTTATGAGAAATTAAAACTGTACGTAAAAAAACTATTATATTCTACTCTTAAGTTTTGAGAGATTTTTCCTTTATAAGTAGCAAATTCGCTTTTCAGTGGAACGAAAAACCAATATTAGGAATTGATAGTTAAGACTGACAACATTGATTTACTAGTTTTCATGCTGATAATTTGAGGAAGAAGTGTTTTATTATTTATGAGCTGAAGACCTCTGTTAAGTATGTTATGGCAGTGGTGGTGTTTGCAAAAATTATTCACCTTTGAGGTAGAAATAGATAAACAAATTGTTTGCTCAAAGTTGAAAGGGTTTTAACTATTTGCTGGTTACAACCCTTATTGTTATCTTCCAAATCTAGGTTTAATTATTGATACGGTATCATTCTGATCAGTTTTCAACAGGTGCAAAACGAGGATCGTTTCTTTAAAAAATTGTGAGTCTAATTATTTTTTGGATGATGACTCAGATGTGCAAAAAAAATTAAGCGCTCCTTACAGAAGTCAAACGTATGTCCCTCTGTTAACTAGTTCGCATGCTCTCCCACTGGGCTGAAGGAAGACTGTGGGAGCGAGAGAGTTAATGTATGACTTTAGTGACAATAATGTCCTGCTATGCTGCTTGGACTTGAAGAAGATGGTAATTGAATGAATTAACTGCATTAAATCAAAGATGACTGGGGGGTACTTGGAAATGTCTTTGTGATTTAACAGCAATGGAACCTGTGGCCCTCCAGTAATCACTTGCTCAGTACCCACTGGACCACAGGCTGTAGGAGCTAGTCCATTATAACATAAATACGTTCCTACAGACATCAAATTTGGTCAAGTCAAATGGCCTGGCAAACGTAAAGTGACCACCATATGACATAGTTGGTGGTTCAAGCATTAGTCTCTTTTCAGTGTGAATCAAGGGATTGGAGGTTGTGAACGTTTTTCATTGCAAACTTATTGGCAAACTTGTTGGTACAAACTTTTTTACTGTTTCAGTGTAATAGAGAAAGAAAACAATGTAATGTCAAACATGCATCCAAACCAGTCAAGCTACTAAGTAACTCCAGTCAAACTATGATGGTGACCTTTCTCTCCATGTTTCCAATCAATAACCTCTGTCCCTATGCAGGCCTTCTGACAGGGTGCGGGAAAAAATGAAAATTGTGCGCTATTTTGGAGGCCAATTGTGCAGGAGAAAAAGTCAATAATTGTGTGGGTAATTGTGCAGGATTGCACAATCTTTTCAACCTGTGGCGAAGTTTTACACTCAAAGGCTGTTTTGAGTGTCTGTTGCTTTCCGGTAGTATTTTGTGAAGCCGACTCCAAATATTTGTCTATTTTGTGTTTCCTGTGTTTCCTGGTATGATCAATGGAGATATTGCATGTTGAGCAGAAAAGAAAGCCGTCGTCTGCATGAAGTGTTCTTTTTGGATAATTTCTGACCCTGTCTGCTAGCATTATTTTCTCGGCTGTATGGTTCTCATCTGACCGATTGGACCACAGAGGGTTGAATCTAGGTAAAAGTGATGTCATTTACTCACTAGCTTAAAATTTCAGCGTGTTAACGCAACTTATTATATAATCATTATGCAAAACACGAGTTTAAAATCTGAATGCCTGAAACTCCCGTGCTGCATATTAATTCAGCCGCATACACACGCATTGCATTCTTAGACCACTAAGTTAATGACGCCATTTTCACCTTGACCCAGCTCTCTCAAGATTTTGAAGTTCATAATGGCGGACCAACAAATAACAAAATTCCAGTTGAAATAAACAGCTGTCTTTTTAAAATAAGAACCTAAAACTTGGGTCACTTAGTGTTTAGTTTTCATTGTTTTGAAATCAAAGAAAGAGATGTATTGTTTTTTTGGTCGTAGTAGCACTTTAAGGCTTCCTTCAATGGTCAGCTGAAATAGTAAGGTTAAGGAGACCCGAGGAAGGTGCTGATAGAGGCAGTTGTCTGATAGTGGTGGTTGCCACGTAGAAATCATTAACCGGTACTCATGTTTGTTGTTCAGCCATGCATTGATTTATTTCTTCCTTAACTTCCTTCTCCTCAGATATGGGCCGTATACGATCATGGTTTTCCATTGACAAAGCTAAGGATTTGTTATCTGCAAAGCCTTATCAACAGGAGTACCTTGCTAAAGCATGCAGTGAGGGAGAGGGAAGCAGGTGACACAACCTGCAACATGTACATGTATATGTATAATATAGACTAAGGTTTATTCTACATAGTAGAAATGAATGAAGTTTTAACCTTACTTGTTTTAGTGCATAAGGCATATTTAAGTCTGTGAAACTTGCAGATCTATCAGCATTTGTTTGTGTTATTTTGATGATAAATCAATGGAAAGGGGACAGGTAGAAAATAATTTGATATCAGACATTATTAAATTTTCGACCTAGGATATTGTTTCTGTCATTTTGATTGGTTCACCCAATCTCTGTTATCAGCTCATATACACTGTACTACTGTTTGACCCAATATGGAAAATGATTGTGTTAAGTGCTGCCAAGCTGGAAACTGATTGGCTTCAATTTCCAAGGGTCCTCAAGGTTGCTGCCTAATGGTCGCCCGGTCGCCTGGGGTGCCTTATTTGGAAGCGTGGGCAACCAAATTTCTGAACAAGTAGCCCGAACGGGTGCCTTACTTATTCATCCTCACTTTCTTGTAAATATGATCCCAGCTGGAATTATTAATTCTGGGCTCTTGAAAAAATGACTTGGCTACTAATTTTTAATGTTGGAAGCCCGAAGGGCTCCCGGAAAATTTTCTTAGGCAGCAGCCTTGGTCTCAGTATTCAATACTGTCTAGTTTCCCAAGTCTCCATTTTTTTGTCTAATCCTTTTTTCTCTCATTGTATAAAATACCCAGTGGTAAATGTCATTCATAGAATAAGAATAATAAATTATTTATTATTATTATTCAAGGCATCAAAATTTTATCAGTGAAGATATCTTAAAAGACCAGCTTTTTAGAGAAAAAAACTCTATCTTAGTTTTACATTCAAGTAGATTTGCAGGTCCAGATGTGTTTCTGGGCATTTGTGACACAAGCAACTGGGGACAAAATTCAAAATTATGTCCCATGTGTCTTCTCTGATATTAAAATCCGTAATCCATATTTTCCATACTGGAACAAGTTCATTGTACCAGTGTCAGAAGTATTATAAGTGAAGACCCTAGCAGCAACTCTAGAGATGATTACTTAGCTAAAAAGAGGAATTTCATGTATTATTTACTTACAGATGAAACTTATTTGAGAGATTTGATGCAAAAATAGTAAAAGAAAAGTAAAATGTGTGAATGATATTATTGTTAGTTAATAACCAGTTTTACATTGTTTAGAGACATCATTACAAGTTGAATTTGGAAAGGAAAGACTTAATTAAGCCCTGGAAAACAGCTTCAACGTTAAATTTTGCTTCAACATTCATTTAATTAAAAATTTTTGTTTAGTGGCAA
This sequence comes from Montipora capitata, assembly GCA_949126865.1. Classification (NCBI taxonomy): domain Eukaryota; kingdom Metazoa; phylum Cnidaria; class Anthozoa; order Scleractinia; family Acroporidae; genus Montipora; species Montipora capitata. The sequence goes on from OX421454.1 coordinate 36,621,127, forward strand.
TGTCAAAACTGTTTACCACCCCCTTCACTGTGTTGAAAAATGTTGGATTGAAGTTGAATGAACAATGAAGGATGTGTAAACGTACATGAACTTTGCTTCAATATCGACATTAGTTTTGTTCTTGCTAATGTTGCATGAAGGTAGAGCCTGGCCCATTGGGCACCATCTTTTAACATTGTTCAGTATGCTTACACGTGCACAATAATATTATCAGTCTTGGTGACAAAATAGTGACAATATGACAAACAGCTTCAGCAATAAATTATTAGGGGTGAAACCGTTTGACATTCCCATTCAAGATCATTAAACAAAATTGAACAGATTTTGTAGCAAATGTTAAAAATTGTTGGCCAGAGCCTTGAATAGGGTCATGAGAGCAACAGACTCCAGGCACCCATTTTAAAATGGTTAGCTTTCAATAACTGTGAGTTAGGGTTAGTCTGCAGTCTGAAATCTGCAAATGTCAAAAACTGGAGCCTTTTTATACTAAAAATAATGTAACCCCAATTTAATCAAGTGCTAAATGAATGCACCATTGTGTTATGGTTCCATTGCATCAAGGTTCTTCCCCATACATTTGTGAACACATTGTGAAAATGAATGAAATGTTATGAGAGATTAAATAAGTGTGTCTTGTCATATAGTAATAGATTATTCCATTTTCTTTTCCAAACTTTTCTGATTGCAATAAGACACACTGGCTTGTAGAGCTTCACTTGAGTTTGTGATAAAAATTATAACAAATCACGTTTGTCTGAGAGATGAAACAATAGACTTTTGGCGTGAATGGCATTTTTCAGTTAAATGACAATAATAAAAATTAATATTCTTGTACGTCCTACTTTGTTAGACACATTTAAACAATGTCTTGCTGGTATTTCTTGACGAGCAGTTAAACAGTATTCATGACTTGGGCTGTGCAATTACATGTACTGTTTTTGTAAAGATCAGTACCAGAAACATGTCTGTAAATGATTTCAGCCTCCTTTTCAAAGAAATTCAGAGTGTGATTTAATTTTATAATTATTCATTTCTAACAGATAAGCATTGTTCTTGGACTTGCTTAGTCTGTTAAAGAGAACCTCCACTGCGACAAATGAATAATTTTAAATTGAACAAAGTAATCTTTTGCAATCAAATCTGCTTGACAATTTTCCTTAAAAGAGTGTTTGTATCGAATCACTGATTTTTCACTTGAAAGTTTCCCGGTCCTTTTCGCACAGAGATTTTGTTTTGAAATGATAGGGCAACCGTTACATGCCATAATAATAATTATGGTAGTGGTAGTGGTAATGATAATGATAACGATAACGGTAACGATAATAATAACGATAATAATAATAATATTATTATTATTATTATTATTATTATTATTTGAGATGGCAGTGCCCAGGAAATTTGAAAACAAGTGTTTTTGAAATTCATTTATTTTGGATACATAAGTTTTCATTCGATTTGAATTTTTTGCAGTTTTATTGTGAACATCATGTTTTATGGTTTATTATTTTAGTGGAGGTCTTAAAAAGAAAGCTAAGTGTGCCATGAAGGTTGTTGTCAATGCAGAAATTAGAATTAGAGCACTTGCAGTTTGAGCATTATACTGGGTCAGAAGCTCATGACCTTACAGCATTTTATTCTGGTTCTGCTGGCCCGGGTTTTTTGAGTGTAACAATTTCCTTATTTGGATGTAATGTAGCTCACTCATTTTCCTGTGCATGTACTTAAATCTTATTTTTGTCTATATTTGGGCATAAAATTGGCATCCTAAAATCCCCAGCTTTTGTTGCAAGGAAAAGAGTTGCGAGTTTACACTCTTCTGACTGGGTATACAGTACTAATCGTGTGACTGTTGAGTAACTGAAAAAAATGTGTAATCACTCATCGAAAAGCAATACAATACAATACAATAATTTATTAAACTCTCCCCAAAGGGGCTTTTCAGAGCTTAATTAAGTATCTATCTAAAAAATAAAAAATCTATCTTAATACTTACAGTGCAGTTTAAAATATAGAATAAAATTTACAATGAGTTAAGAATATTAATGTATCAAAGTTACTGGGCAAAAGTTACAGTTGTAAGCAAGAAATGCAAAAGACCGCTTACCAAACTTTGACAAAGCTGAACTTTTTAATATTATGGCTCAGGGCCATGAAATGATTGCTCAGAAGTGATGTTCTAGGTGAGCTCACATGGGAAAACTTGGTGCTTGCATCTTGGTTGCTGAAGTGCAGGGGTTCCTTCAATGCTGAGGCTCCAGTTTCAATTATTGCACTTGTCTCCAATGATAAAAGATCTTTCTCCTCTTTCATTTACTTGCACCAAGTCCCAGGACTCAATGTTTTAATTTAATAATTGATTGACATAAGCAATAATATTGATGTCAATCAGTTATGGATGTCAGTAATCATGAAATATTGGTTAACCCATTGACTGTGAACTGCTCTCAATGAGGAGGAAAATCATCTGATGTTAGAGTAAAGTCCATGAAGTCTCACAGGAGTCCATGGGTTAATCAATCATTAATTTTGGCAGAGCAAATCAGGAATTAACAATAATCATTAATTTAGAAAATGCCGGCATGTGACTCGACCAGGCTGGATTAGCTCAACAGGGCTTCTAAGTGAATGAGACCACAAAAACCGAAATGCAGCCCGGAGCCAGGCTATTTGCTAGGTGCTGGAAGAAATGTGAAGTGAGTAGATAAGGTTGATTAACCCTCTCAGTCATGAAAGTGAGACTAACATAGATGTTACTCTTTCTGGTGCCAGGTGATTTTACTTGTCAAATGGGGGCTGCCTCAGGGTTGAATGGGTCGGCAAACCTACAGGATGAACTCCTTGCCTGGGTTGATGGAAGTATGGTTTGCACTAACCAGCATTAAATACCATTGAAACGTATAGGTTTTGATACCTCTTAACCAGTGGTTAGCACTAACCAGGCTTCAAGCAACCGGGCCCCTTATTGTTTCTGAAGGGTGTACGTGTTACTTTTAATAGGCCATTTTACCGTTGTTTGCTCAGTGACTTGGCCTATGAATTGCTGCAAGGCTGCCAGCGACCCTGTATTGATACAGACCTCACTGCTTTTGTCATGTGAATTGTGTTGTTGTAATTCTAATTAGTCTACATTAGCATTAGAAAAGCACAAAGGTTTGTATCAAAGCAGGATCACCGGCAGCCTTGCTTCCATTCTTAGGCCAGAGGTAAACCAGCTACAACTGTAAAATGGTCTATTTATGATAGCAGTGTTTGATTGGGCTTTGCCCTTCCTTAATTATATCTTGAATAGTGTTTGTATCAGTAACTCTTTAAAGCATAATTCGTATGTCAAAATTTCAAAAGGGATATCCACCAGAGAAAACATTATCTAGAGAATATGGGTGTTGTCAAGATCGACCTATCCAGTTTTAAATACCAGTAGCGCTTTCGCACCTGCCACCTCTGTCACAGACAAGACCTAGATTCTTTGTGCTTTTGACTGCAATTGATTTTAAAAATAACAATGATAGAGCGAGTGTCAATCAAGTGTCATAAAATCAAAACCAAAGTAATTACTTTGGCCAATCAAAAAGAACTGAGGCAATCCGATAAACCAATAAAAACTCAAAGTAATTACACGTAGCCAACACAAAGCGCAGGAAAATGTGCACACACAAGCCACCATTGGTTTTGGTTTTGGTTTGACTTTTGATTGGTTAAAGAATTGGCTTGAGAACTTTGAACCAATCACTGAGTGAATAATCATAAACCAAAGCAATTTGCTAATTACTTTCGACACTCAATTGAAAACCGCTCTAATGATGATGAAAATAATAATAATGATAATAACAATAATAATTATAATGACAGTAATGATGATAATTATAATAACTTCATTTACATAATTGATAAAAGACCGATCGATCAGTGAAACCAAAAGATTTTTGCTTGTATCAATCGTTGATCTGGAGCAGCAGAAAAAAATAAACAAATATGGACACAAATATAACAAACACAATACAAGAAATGCAGTTAAAATTTAACTTATATTAAAAAATAAGAGACACCACATATCAAAAGTTGAATTTTACTGAAACAGTTTGGACATATTAGAGAAAAGAAAAAAATCGCGAGTCTGGGTTTAGACTTCATTGGCTCGGTTACATAGTTTACCGGTACCTTGTCACAAAGAAATGAGTTGCTGGTCTCGATGACACTTCACGCTGTAGTTTTAGGTTTTTTGGGTCGTCGCTATTGGGTGAAGATTTCCTCTTTCGTCATGGTAAATATAAGCCACATCTTCGATATACTATACGGAGGAGTCGACTTCACTTTGCCGGGCAATGGCGGCAGAGAATGCGTTGACTATCTGACATTTAAGCAACGCATCATTGAAACTGTAGTTTACGAACTTTTCACCATTTTCATCTTCTGCAAAGTGATAAGGGAAGTTTCTATACCAAAGGATTTACCGGTGTACAGAGAAGGCACTGGAGCGGGAAAAAAATTTCTTTTAGTATCACTCTGTTTAGTTTTTGGGATCGAAATTGGTTTTAAGTTCGCGACAAAGCAGGTGATATTTCTTCTCAATCCTTGTCATGGTTTAACAGTTATCCAGGTAGGTCGTACCCTTCTTCTTTTATTATTGTTAAAAAGAGCCACTTCTGGCCCATCTTAAATCTAAATACACGAGGTACATGGATGATACAAAACACCGAAGAGAAAAGCTTCATCTTTCTGGAAGTACATAAATTTCTAAAGAACCTGTTGTGATGCGTCGGCGCGCGGCGGGGATTGAAAATCTTACGAAGGGCTGACGCTCGAAACGTCAGCTCACAAATCTGTCTTGCGGCAGTTAATTTCCAATCATCAAACTTGTTCGTAAAAACCTAATTTTTTCACAATGCGGAAGTACATGTAAATGCGAAAAAAGAAAAAGGTGAAGTAACCAATGACAACTTTGCTGGGCTCTCAAAAACCTTCCCCACCCCCCCCCCCCCCCCCAATCCTTGGGGACCCTAAAAACGTTAGTGAGAACTTTTGATGAATGAAGGAACAGTAGGAAATTTTGTATTTCAGAGATTTGGAAAATTGTGGCCCTGAAGGCTCAGCTTCTGCATTGGTGATTTATTACGAATCCTTAAAGTTAGTTCAGTTATTGGTAAAGCATTGCACCAGTATCGCAGATGTCATGCGTTCAAATCCTATTCAAGCCTGAACTTTTCATGCCTTCCTTTTGTTACTGCTCAAGTAACATTTGTAATGAAATCATTGCATTATGATCGGAAAAAAAACTTAAGGTGATTCCCTAGAAATAGAGCTTGCCATAGATTTCCAATGAAACTTTACACACTGTTGTGACATGTCAAGGAGATGATAAAAGTGAAATAAAAAGGGGGGGGAGTGACCATGCTCATTTCCATGGTATAATGCTGGAGAATATGGCAATTTCTGCACACCCTCAATGTTGGACAAATTTAGCTCGATTTTGTAAATGTATAATCCAATGTATAACACAGAGCGTGGTGTCATTCTATGGTTAATTCCAGTACGTACCTGAAAGATTTATTTGAATGCAATTGTGAGTACATAACTCTCCAAAAAAGAATTAACTTTAGTGTGGACTGTTCCACTTGTAATGGCTCCTTCCGTACAATTATTATAATTATTTTATGAAATTGCTGAAAAAAACTGACCATAGATTTTTTTCTGATTTCTCCACTATTCCATGAAGACACGGTTCTCAGCAAATATATAATTAAAGTAAAAAATGAGGGTCACCGTACTTGTTCAGTTTAAAATGGCCATTCCTTGACAGATTAGGCTTGGCGTCAAGGAAAATCACACTACTGCATGCGCTAACGAGTTAAGAAATTATGTGCAGTAGGGTTGCACAATGCAAAACCAGGGAATCACCTTAAAATGTTTGTGGTTTTTTTAGTTCATAGAGGTGTCTCATCCTCATGATCACATCCTCTGTTGGATTATCAGGATCTCATAAAATGACCCTTCTCCTAGTGGGCTTGAGAGCCTTGGTAGGGTACTGCACCAATTTTGCAGTGGTTATGGGTTCAAATCCTGTTCAGGCTTTATTTAAAAATATGGTATGGTTTTTTTTTTTCAATATTTTTACTTCCTAATCTTCCTAATCCTCAATCTCCAAGTTACCACCATCTTGGTCATCCTTCAGATATTTGTAATGCACCAATCTATGTTAAAGGGGCAGTTTCACGGTTTTGCGCATGTCCAAGCTTTGGCACTAACAGTGTTAAAATTTACAGATTCTTACTGAACCAGACGATGTTCATTAATCACTGAAAACATAATTTACAGCAAATACACTGAATGACTAAGGCCCAAATTTGAGATTGGATGCAGCTCTTTACAACCTGTACTTTCATTGGATCCTTTTAGGATGCAGCTCAGTCTATTGTTTTTAGAGTTAGGTTTCATTGTTTCTTTTGTATCGTTCTTTGTGTTTATCGTTTCCTGAACCAATCCTGAGAGCTGTTGTAATAGCGTACTGACCCCCAAATTTGGTGGTAGATACTGGGGGTTTACACTGACCTCAAATTTATTGTACAAGTCGAACGTTTTACTCTATATGCATGGGGTGTCTATTCACATGCAGTAGGTTCATAACACAGAGGAAATGATTGCAAAAGTAATTCCAATGAGTAATTACACCTCTATGGAATTGTTTCCTTTTCTTGCATCAGTGCGATTGTTTCAATAACAATGGGATTAATTGCGCTGACGTAACAGTTTGCCCATGCACAGAGACGTGAAACTCTCCCTGTAAGCATTGTTGGGACATTTGAAATGAATAATTTATAAGAATAATTATTATTATTATTAATAAATTATTTATCCTTCTGAATTGCCTAATCCACAATGGGCACCCCTACCATGAGCAAACATGCTGCATCTACTCCAGTACCTTTGCCACCTCCCTACTTCAGCTTAACATTTATGGGTGCAAAACGAGAAATGAGTCCTGCATTTTTTTCCCATACAAACTTCAAATTCTTCTTTTCTTTCAGATTTATTTATTAGCAGTTCCACCAAGTAAAAAGGTGTTATGTGTATTTAGGTGAGAGTATTTCTTGCTGGCACTCTTATATGTTTTCTCAGTTTCAGTGATAAAATGTGGGGAGTTACTTGCAGTAATCTGAGTATCGATTTTGAATTTGATTATAACGGTCAACCTTAATTTTGTCCTAGAGTTCACAATTATCTACTGTTTGGTGCACTCCAAGCAGTTTTGTTTCCAGTGGTTAACACAAGAATGGTAAGTATGAATTAAATATTGTCTGCTTTATAAAGTCGGAAATAGCATGGGAAAAGTCACTTAATTATTATGATAATTATTCCAAGTACTCTTCCACAAGCCAAAAAGCCAGTCATTTATCTGTCTTCCCTTTCCTCTGTCAGGGGGTCAGTTTAATGAATACTTGAAGCTACATTATAATAATAATAATTAATTATTATTATTATACATTTAGCCTCTTATCTGTGTTGCTGTAATTTACATATATAACACAGATATAAGAGGAACTTGAAGGTATTAACTCTTAGCTCTAGAAAGCAGTAGTCACTAACCATGTAAGTTACACCTTTTGTGAAGATACCACTGAGTAACTGAATTGTGTATCAAAGTTTAATAATTATCTTGCTATCTTTCAGTTGCCATTTGAAGTGACAAACTACTGGATACAGCATTTACTCATTCTAGTTGTTGTGCCATTTTTCCTCGTGTCTTGTCAAGGTACGTATACACCACCTCGTCTTTGTCCTGTACAGATCAGAGCTCAGCTGTTCAGAAGGTGGATATTTGATAAGTTGATATCTTGTGCATAAGGCCGTGTCTACCATATTAAGCATCATCAAACCAAAAATATTGCAGTATTCTATGAAGGATAATTTAAGCAGCAGATAGTACAGTAACTATATTCCACCTTTTAAACAACTGGGGCCCCATCTAATAATATTTGGCAAAGATTAAAATGAAGAAGCACAACTTGGCAATAGTTATTAAGGCTATAATTGTTCTGTTGGGAACAACAACAACAACAGATGCAGATTAAAGCTGTTGTAGTTTCCAAACTGGGATACATGTTGGTTGCAACAAGACAATTATCATTGCCAGTGCTGAAGCTATGCTCTATATATTTAATCAAAAACCCTGTAAAATTACACATAATGTGAACAGTTGACACTACCTGCTGTTTTCAACCATTTAACCAATAGAAAAGGAAAAAATCTAGGCAACATGAGTGTTTGATCATGATAATAGTACACCACCAAGATGAGGCCGAAATGTGTTTGTTTCCATTGTATGGTAACAAGATTTTGCATTAACCAGGGCTGCCTCAAGCAACTAAGCTCAGAGAGTCATTTTGCTCAGGCTGGATCATCAGATCAAGTCCATGAGCTCATTCTTAAGATTCCTGACACTGATACATTGTGTCTAAAGAATAGAGATTTTTTTATAGTCATCAAACTTCACAGTAATTTTGCTTTTTGTTATCTTGAAAACATGCATTATTAAAAGACCTTGCCCCAGTTGTTCGAAGGGTGGATTGCGCTATCCACTGGATAAATCACTATCCACTGGATAACTCAATCGGTTTTGCTAGTGTTTATCCGCTGGATAGTGATTTAACGGTGGATAGTGCTATCCACCTTTTAAACAACCGAGGCCAGCTTATCAAAACAAGCATGTGACAGTTCAGTAAATTACTTTTTGGGCCCGAAACATTTTTAGAACGTTTGAGAAACTAGCCCCTGCACTTCTTCCTTTTTGAGGTACTGAGATAACACTAATCAGTAATAATAATTATTTAATTTTTTTTCTTACCATAATTTATATTTTCATTGATAATATTTGTACCAGTCAAAAAACAATGTATTTTAAAATTATTTGTAAAATATTAAAAAAGACAATAATATTATTGCTCTTCTTTTTGTCTTGCTTGCAGGGCCATTTGTTTTAGAACCAATCTGGGATTTCACTTGGGCAACTATGACATTTACCTTGTTTTCATTCTACATGCTGTTAGTTCTTCAGCCTCTTGGAATGGTAATTCAACAAGTGCTCACACTGAAAACTCATGGCGGCAGCCTCATGCATACCCAGCCCAAACGTTTCCTTGTACATGTTTCGTTTCTTTCAATAGGCTATGATTTATAATGTATCATTATAACCTTGTGCCACATGTACAATATTGCACTTTTTTGTTGATTTTTGGTGTCATAGAACTCACTTCCCTCCCACAAGGGTAGTAACAAATAATTATAATAAATTTTATTATTATATTTAATATACAATCGTTGTTATTGTACCAAACTCTGGCCGAACTCATGGTTACAAAACTAATTATTGGTTCTTACGCGTATGCAACGACCAACTCGAAACTTCAACATCCCTTCCCTAAGATTGGATTGTTCAAATTCCCGCCCCCTCGGGCTAAAATGGTGTTCAAATGCCTTACCCTATTGTCAGATTTGTCTGTCATACCCTGCTAACGAACAATCGTTGTCGGCTCCTGTCGTCTTAATAAAGCTTGTGTATAAACATGCTAACACATCTTTCGTGACCCTTTATATGAAGATGCCATTTTTACCAGACTTGTGCTACTACATAAACACAATTTTAATATTGAAACTGTTAAAAGGGACTTGAAAATTGAAATGTTAGGGTGTAAAAACGTACCATATTGTATTCACTCTATATTATGACAAAGACGAATTATACAGCCAAAATTCCTTTGAAGACAACTTTTGAAGATCTTTTTTGTAAGCCAATCGCTCACAAATCTATATCTTTTCCTTTAAACTCTTCCATCTCATCCAAACACATGTTTTATAGGTGTTTGCGACTTCGGCACCTGAAACTTCCAGTTCAATTTTCCCTACACCACACAGGCAAAGGTCAAATTCTCCACTACCTGGGCACAGAAGATAGTTAAATGCCCAGGCAAAGGAAGGGGGGGGATGATGTTGAAGTTTCAATTTGATCACGCATTACATCGTGTGCAATATTTGTTATCAAGGCAAATGTTTACTATGAAAACCACCAATCTGTGGAATGGGCCTAGGCTCGATTACCAGCCGCTGTTTCGGGAAATGAGCCAGCGCTCACTCCCGAAATCTCGGCCTCTTCTCGGGGAGGATTAAAGACCGGACTCGAGTGAGCGGCGGAAATCGAGCCTAGAATGGGCCCAAATTACTGAGTTACTGCCCCGCTGATTTTCGCTTGTAAATAGTTCAAATTCTTGAAAGGTGTTGTGTTTGACACTACTTTTCTGGCCAGGGAAGCTTTCTTTCACTTTAAGTAACAGCAAGTCCATTGTTGCACTTGCAACCTCTTCACTGCACAAGAACAATAATTTTATCCATTTA
>OX421454.1:36641509-36654009 GCA_949126865.1 Montipora capitata
TGAGTCGTTGTTTTTAAGATGATAATTTACATCCCTGGGTAAGGACGGCTTTGTGTACGTTTTTAGCTGCCGGTATATCTGTTTTTCCTTTCGATAAAATTTTTGTAAACTTTTTTTCATTTGAAGGGGATAATTTGTACACCAAAATTATGCAATAAAAAATATTGGTCACTGTGCTTGTTTAAGAGATTGAAACAACAAAATTTGCCATGTTCTCGGAATGCGGACACTTATTCGCAAAGTGTTATGGGTCATTCAGAACTTCTCTCACATGTTTTGAGAATGGTTTCAGCTTGATCGACTTGCGTCATATTTACAATGTTGCAAATTTGATCCAGTTTATAAATACTGACACACCATATGCGCAGTACAGGATGCACAGTGCAATACTGAGGAATAATCTTAAACTATATGTAATGAGTGTTTGACGTCATTTTCTCCTCAATCCAGCTCTCTCATTATTTTAAAGTTAGTAATGGCGCACCATTCAATAGGAAATTTCCAGTTAAAATAAACAATTATCTTTCTGAAATTAAGGCTTAAAACTTAGTGTTTAGTTAACATAGTTTTGAAGTCCAAAGAAGAAAAAAAAGATTTGATATTTTTGTCATACATTGTAGTACCACTTTAAAAAAGATTTATTCTGCCACAAGTTAGTAGGCAAAAAGGAATGTTGTGGATTTAGTACAAACATGACAAGTAGAAGAGTGCATATGGTCGGACAAGTTTAAATCCATTTACTGCACCCATCTCTGATTCATTTACGGCTGTATTAACAGGAGAATACAGCATCATCCAAAACGGATCAAACTGTTTATCAGGAATAAAGGCTTTGTTTCTTTGTAGATCATAATGTGCCCTTCTTGGATAGGTGCAGCCTTAAAACAGGCTCTCTCTTCGAAGGGATAGCGGGGAAGATGGGGGACTGAGATGGGAGGGAAGAAGAGAAGAGATAGCCTGCTTGCAGGCTACTTGTAGGATAGGTGTTAATGAACTCATGGGTTAATGTACCTGCTTATCTTGTAGAACCCATTGCTGCCAGGACCCCCACTGGAAAAAGGAAGTTGAGTGATGGTCCGAGGGTTTGTGGGCAATGTAACAAGAGTTTCAAGTACCCATCCGATTTGAAGAAACACTTGCAGATTCACACAGGCAAGTATTTTGCATAATACAGGAAAATGTAAGGCAAAATGGTATATACCGGTATAATTATGTGATCTTGTTGTACATTGTGGTTAGTTGAACTTATGCAAATGGGGTTACTATGACAGTATGTCAAGACTCCCCAAAAATGTACAAGTCAAAAATGTTCTTGTGGGAGATCTCTGCACTCAATTGTGAAGATTCCTTCTGTGCAGGTTATCAGAACATCAGTCACAAAACCATGTCCTCTGGACTACAATCACCCAGAGGGTCAAATTCCATGAGAGTAGGGGTGGTATTGTTAACTTGCAGTAATTTTTGTCGCACAATAGATATAAAGAAGTTCAAGTGTGAGGACTGTGGTCGTTTCTTTCGCCGTTTGCATCAGTTAAATGTACATCAGAGGATTCATTCTGGCGAGAAGCCCTACGTCTGTAACAGGTGAAGTCTGCATGTTATTTAATTTTATAACTTACGAAGATTGTCATTAGAATATACAATAGTTAAATGTATTTGTGAAACTTAATTGCTGTTTGAAAAAGGTTGTTCTTATTCATCGAGGGTCAGGACGATGATAATCAAGTGTTCTCGTTGTCTCACGATAAAGATACTTGAGATGGCGGTGGCAACTTTCCTGGTCAATACCAACTTTATTTATTCACTTCAATAAAAGGAAAGGATACCAGAGGGTTATCCCTATCGAGGGTGCCCGCCCACAGCTGGATGTAATTGACTGAGAGTCGATTTTGATGAGGGAGAAAAACCCTCGTTGTGACATATCGACTGAAACTCAGCCCACATACGACCTCGTGGCCGAGGGTTAAACCCGGGTCGCAGAGTTGGAAGGCACGGTTGATAACCGCTAAGCCGCCCTGACTTTTCCCTTAAGTTAAATTTGGTGTGCTTTCCATCCGACTTGGGGCAAATAATCGTACAAGACCTTACGTTACTTTTGTGTGTGTGTGTGTTAAGGTGTGGCATGGCTTTTCGTCACGACTCCACAGTCACTATGCATATCAGGACTCGGCACGATCACCTCCGTCCCTTCAAATGTGAGGAATGTGGAAGTCTGTTTGGACGGCTCTCTCACCTAAAGAAACACATCCGTAAAGTGTGTGGAGACAACAGAAACAAGGAGAAGCCCATAGCTCAATGCCGCTTCTGCGATGTGACCTTCCCAACCAAGGGAGACTTGAGGAAACATTTGTTGAACTGTGAGAAGAAAGGTACAGAATTGTTTTATGTAGCAACCTCCGATGTCACGTACATGTCTGTTTGGTACAGGTAGTGGCTTTTCTTACCCATTGCAGTGTTTCAATAATCCTTTCGAAGGATGTTACTGTAGTGCTGCACAAATGAAGGATAATCATATTTTATGGAGAGATGCTTCTTTTTTTTTCATGGTTGCTCGGGAATATTCCAAAAAAATCCGATTCACCCTAACAGGGATCGAACCTCCGATGACTTTTTCGAATGCTCAATGATTGATTGAGCTGTAGGAAACTCGTGGGAGGTAATGCATTAGATTAGGTTAATGTGACGATTGTCTTGATTTAGTGTTGGGACTGAGAGGTCAAAAGGGTGTGTTCTCGCGATTGTAGGGAAGAAAATGTTAAATGAAGGATTGAAGCGATCCTCGCGCTATAGGACGGTGCCTACTATTGTTATTGCGCGTACGTTCTGCGCATCTCGAGATATTCGGATTTCCTATGGGTGGTACGTACTAATGCAGTTTTTTGCGCGGTTTAAAACTATGCGGAGAAAGCAGACCTCGGCAAGTGCTCTTGGTATCCAAAAAGAAAATTGGGGGTAACCATGCATTTTTCAGAGATAATGAAGCTTCAGTTTGGAAAAGAACACCATACATTCCTTTGTAATTTAAAGCCTTTTTCAAATATTGTTGATTAATTATTTTTGAAAGATGCGTGGTTACCCCCAATGTTCTTGTTGGATTTCAATAGCACTTGTTAAGATCTGCATTTCCCGCATAATCATAAACCTGGCAAAAGTAGGCACCGTTCTCAGGTAGCTCCAACGGGATTTAATCCCATGACCTCTGCGATACCGGTGCAATGCTGGTGCAATGCTGGTGCAATGCTGGTGCAATGCTCTACCAACTGAGCTATGACCTAAACATGGTCATGCGGGATAACTCCTCTTTTAAAACACGTTCACACTGCAGCAGGTTGACAATTAGGCATAGTTTGTCACTACTTTGGCTTAGACAAACTAGAGCGAGTTTCAATCGAGTGTCATGAAACCAAAACCAAAGTACTTACTTTGGCCAGTCTCAAAGGACGGAGACAATCCAGTAAACCAATCAAAACTCGAAGTAATTACACGTAGCCGACACAAAGCGCGGGAAAATGTGCACACGCGAGCCACGATTAGTTTTGGTTTCACTTCTGATTGGTTGAAAAAGTGGCGCGGAACTTGGAACCAATCACTGAGTGAAGTAATGCAAAACCAAAGCAATTCGCTAATTACTTTCGACACTCATTGAAAACCGCTCTATGAATTTTTCTTATTAAAGGAGCTTTCAACTACGTCATATTTTTAAAGGGCTTCCCTTTCCCCCTTTTTACAACTGTATTCGGTTCACAGTATTTTGTTGCCACTAAGAATACTCTCCACCACAATGTTAGCAATCAAAAATAACTGACACACTTAATAATAAGAAGAAAACCTTACGGCGAGTGGATTGGTGGCCAGATGACTGTAACGCTCTCAGTTTATTTCGCGTCGACTGAGTTGGTATACTGAATGCATTGGTCATTGTAAAGGGTTTCAAAGCGGACTATACAAATGTAGTTTCAAGCTTTTGTCTGACCAACGTCACTACTGAAAGCTTACACAGGGGTGCTTTGTTTTTTTAGAAGCCAAGGTGAAGGCCAAAGAAGTCACTCTGCACATCTGCGAAACTTGCAACAAGGAGTTCGCCAGCCCATACAACTTGCGACGTCATCAGCTGACCCACACAGACGAAAAGCCGTATCAGTGTGACGTTTGCAACCGACAGTTTAAAGAAAAGTCTTCACTCACAAAGCACATTAAACGCAAGCACACCGGAGTGGATCAGGGAAGTCAAACAGATGAGACTGGGGAACAGGAGGATGGATACGTCAATGTTGACGTCATAGCCGAGTCAGCAGCAGTAAGCGGTGTTACTATGGAAACGGAAGAGACCGTTGAAGCTGGTATTGCTGGCGAGGGTGTGGAAGAGACATCCACTGTAGATGCCAGCTCTCTGATGGGTGAAGGGCAGGCCGATACAGGGCCGATGACTGAGGTGGTACAAGCAAGTGGTGAAGTGGAAATGGCGACTGTAGAGCTCAGTCTGGCAAATGCTGCAGCTGCAGCAGCTGCATCAGGTCAATCGCATGACGCTTCCGCACTGCAGGCCGCTGTGGAGGCATTGGTGTCAGCCAGTCAGCATCAGATTGCAGGAGCTCAAGAAGCCATGGAGGAAGAAGACTCTTCCTCGGGCAAGGAAATATTTGATGGTGTGACATCCCAGGAAGCCGAGGGGGCAGCTGCACTTATGGCAGTCTACGTTCCGGAAGTGAAACAATCAGAAGTGAATCTACAGGTGGAATACGTGCAGACTACTGAAGGAGACCAAGAGATGCCGGCCGAAGACGACAGTTAACCGCTTTTCTGCATGTGATATCTTTTTATTAGTTATTGCTTCAACTTTCAAGAAAAGAACGTTCGTTTGTGGGGTGTACGCAGCTGTTTGGGTTATCTGGCCATCTACGATGTTTAGTTTCATTGATTATCCGTAGCCCCATTAGATTCGATTTATTCCGGTGCGTGGTGTGAACTCCTGTTTTCAGTAACTTATCCATTATACTTGAATACGACCTTTTGTTTGTTAAGCAAAAAAAGTAACTGAAAGTCCGACCTTTTGATCAAATATATAACCAAATAGAACTCATCTTTTTGTGCAAGTCAAGTTGGTTGAGATTGATTTTCGGCGCAGGTTGTCTCGCGGTGGTTGTTGGGTCTTCACGAAGATCCGTTTCTTTTCTCGAGCAGCTCGTCTGCTGCAAAACAAGAACACAAAATTACCAAATTCATGGTTCTGATGACAGCGCAAGAATTGAGGAATCATTCTTTTATTCTCTGTAGGCGCTTTGAAACAGACAGATAACAATGGTTAAATGTACAAATGCCTGTGGACAGAAAAGGTTATCGGAACTTGTTTTTCTCTACCCAACATGGTGGCGATGACGTAAACTGAAACCCACCAATAATATCTTTCAATTCTGTTGCCATGGTGAGGCAACGATCCATTTGCGGATGACTTCGCCAGCATTGCACAATGCGAGGAAGATGAAATAAATGAAATAATCGCACGATAATTAAGACCACGCTGACGTTGCCATTATTGTGGCTTCAGCTTTCTATTCCAACAACCTTTGTAACTTTGGAGTCTTTCTTTTTGTCCTTGCTAGTTGATAACACTTTTGTAAATTTTAATTATAATTATTAAAGTGCAATGCACTTAGTCGTGCTTTGTGTGTTAGCAGGTTACAATAAACGTGGTTAAACTACAAATAATCGTGAAGAAAGTATTAGTTACTTGTCTGTTTAAGTGGTTGGTTCTCACGACAGTTGTGCATCGTGTGATAACATCAACGACCCCTTGGATGCTTCGTAGCAGCATTTCAGCATTTCACTGACGTGCACGTATGGATTACAATTTTTGCTTCCCGGATTTCGAAGTGATAAAAGAAGAGATGAGTCTGGTTAAACACAAACTCTTCAAACGTGGTGAATGCAGAAGGCATTGTCTTCAACCAGACCTGTTTAGGATCCTGGAACAACTGGAGAAGTTAGAGGTACTTACTTACCTGAGAAGCAGTCGACTGTTACCGGCCAGAATTAGAAGCCAACTTGACTCAAGTGAATCTTGTGGCTCATAGTCACTTTTTAATCCCTTTTGCATCTTCGACTCGTCTCTTACGTTTTCTCAGAGTGAAGAGCCCTTGATTCATACTTTACAACCAACTTACCTCTCTACAGAAAATGCTGATTGGGAAGGTTCATAAGGAAGGAGTGACGTTTTCACACAACCTTTCGAGCTCCTTACAAATTTTTTCTAGCTAATCTGCCATCTTACTGTCAAACACTTTCTTAGATGTTGTGGAAAACATCCAAAAGGAAAGCAGAATCCTAGAAAACGTGACTTTTCAATGTGGCAGACTCAATGATAATTTAAAGATGTAGTAGACATCGGTATTCAAAATATTCACCATGGTCACCAAGATGTGTATTTGAATGTGATCCCACACACTTATCTGGGGGGTTTTTTCTACCATCTTCATAGTCACAGTTCGCTATTGAAGTTATCTTTATGCTGTTGTTGTTGTTGTTGTTAAACGTTACTTTGTGTTGAAAGGTGATCAGAAAAGTGGATCGTGCATCAGGTTCCCCTCCAGTCACAGAGGTCCATTGATTTATTCACAGTGCTTTGTTGCCCATTCAAAATATGTTGTTCTTATGGTTTATGCAAGTCATCAAGCGACTGTTGACAGCTGCTGTTAACGTTTGTATATATTTATACACGTATTTAGTATAGCAGTCCTCATTATTCAACACATTGTGACAATGTCCAAATATGGTCATAGCGCGCTCAATATTCGTCGTGCGTACTCAACGTATATCCTGCGATATACGTAATTTTGTGTGTCGCGGAGAAATATGGTAGTTTTTCCAGCTTTTTTTTTTCAAATAAACGTAGAAAATTGTGCTTTGTCATCAATGTGTTGAATAATAAAACAATTATCCTGCTCAATCTTGCGGAATATCGCCTGATTTTAGTCAATTCGGCCCATGGCCTCGTCGGCTAAGTATCAAGCGATATTCCGCGCGATTTCGCAAGATAATTGTTAATTCTGCGTGATGACGTCCGACCAATGGATTTTACCACCAAGCCTCAATTTCGAAAATCAAACTTTTAAATGAATCCCAAAGAAGCAAACTTGTAAAGAAAACCCACGTGCGAACAGTATTGTGTGCAAACGAGGCTTGATGGTGAATTTTCGAGCATATGCTGCTGATTGGTTGCATGGCTCCTGGGTTCCTATTTTTCCTTGTTTTTTTTTTTTTTTGGAAACGGTGTCTTTACATGACCGTGAAAGTTGCGCTTGTGTGCTTCCGTAACTTGATAAACAATACTATGTTCCTCTGAAAAGATAACTTGACTGACATGACAGTGCAAATGGAGTCGCTCCTCTTTGGAGAAGAACGACGGGCGACCTCACTGTTCCAATTCTGTAACGCATGCGCTCCATGATTTGAGACGGATATTGCGGGTGGACCGCAATTGAGGACTAAGAAGAATGACAATACGGTCGTCTCTCAATTTATTTGCTGTCTTTTATGTAAAGTTCTGTTCCTGTAAGTCACGCCAGGTTTCTGAAAATCCAGCCTGCATGTTGAAATTTCCTGTATTAAATCTTCATAATTTTCGATTATAATCTTCTACCGAGTACAAATTTAAGGTATCACCTTATTTTCCCCGTCAGTGTCTGACTCTATTTCAAAGCCCTGGTATTGGACCACTCCCACCTTTAGCCCCGGGTTCAACTCTTATTAAAACGCTCATAGTAAGCGCTAGAGAATCTCTTGTTTTCATATCAAGAGTTACTATGTGAGCGCCAAGAAAATCAGTTAGTCATTAGCCACAAACGAAAAGGTAACAGTCTCGATACATTTGTTAGTTTCGAAACATTTGGAGCGCACATCTAGTAGAATTACGGGCCATCACAGACAGTTTATCCTTCTGTCATAGGCTTTGTGGTTAGGATTTGCGTGCACCGGATTCAAATCCCGCATAGCACACTGGCTAAATTTGTTTTGAGGGTATAGAGCGGTTTTCAATTTAGTGTCGAAAGCAATTAGCGAATTACTTTGGTTTTGCATTACTTCACTCGGTGATTGGTTCAAAGTTCTCGCGCCACTTTTTCAACCAATCAGAGGTGGAATCAAAACCAATCGTGGCTCTTGTGTGCACATTTTCCCGCGCTTTGTGTCGGCTACCGTGAGTTTTGATTGGTTTACTGGATTGTCTCCGTCCTTTTTGATTGGCCAAAGTAATTACTTTGGTTTTGGTTTCACGACACTCGATTGAAACCCTAACCTTACAAGGTCTCACCTGATTGGAGACCACCCTAACCCTTAACAAAAGAACAAATAACAGAAACAATGGACCCTAGGCCTAAAACAAAAGGGTTAGGTTTTAGGCCTAGGGTCCATTGTTTCTGTTATTTGTTCTTTTGTTAAGGGTTAGGGTGGTCTCCAATCAGGTGAGACCTTGTAAGAGCTGCGAGGCTACCGCTCTATGTGGTGATGCCCTTGAATAGTTTAGATCGTACCTGTCTGAGAGGAAACGTGTTATTGTCAACCAGAAATCCTCCAAGACCTTAGATGTTGATTGCAGTGTTCATTAAGTAAGTTGTCTCGAGTCCGTCCTCTTCATTCTCTATGTCAAGAAACACATTGGTTCATTACTATGCAGATGACACGCAGCTGTCTGTTTCTTTTCGTTCCAATTCTTCAGCTGCTGAAGATCTTGCAGTCAAGACCATGGAGAGTTGCGTTGAGGATGTTAGAACCTGGCATGTTTGCAATAAGCTGATGCTGTGACATTAAATCGCGAGACAGTGTTAGGAACTTAGGTGCTTGGTTTGATAACCACCTATCTATGAGTACCCATATAGGGAAGGTTTGTAGTAAGGCTTTCAGGGGATTGTATAATATTAGGTAAATTAGGAAAGTATCTGTCTGAGAACTCCACAAAGACTCACAGTTAGATTACTATAATTCCCTTTTGTATGGTCTTGCTCAATATCAGTATGATCGTTTACAGAAAGTACTTAATGCTGCTGCTCGGTAACTTGTCTTATTCCTAAGTTTGAGCATATTTCTCCAGTTCTTAAGCGGCTTCATTGGTTGCCAATTCAGTATAGAGTAGAATATAAGATTGCGCTACTAGTTTTTCAGGCGTTGCATGGATTTGCTGCAACTTATATCAAGGAGCTGATTAATGCTAAACTTGTTACTGGGTATAGTTTGGGATCTGATTCTGGAAATTTTCTGCAAGTTCCACATGTAAGGTGTAAGACCTTTGGCGAACACGCATCTGCACACGCAAGTCCTACTGTTTGGAATGCTCTGTCATAATCACTTAGAACATGTGATAGTATGAACTTTTAAAAAAAAAAAAAGGACTTAAGACCCACCTTTTTAGGAAAGCGTCTATTAAATTCTCAACCTCAGTTAAAGCATTTCTCGTGCTCTGATTGGTTCACTTGATCTCGGTTATCAGTTCGTATACCTTAGTTTGACCTTATATGGCAAAAGATTGCACTAAGCGTTGCTCAGTTAAAATTATTTTCGCCGGAAAGCGAAATTTCTCTCTGAATAAAGAAGTACGTTTAGAACTACGCGAAAAGGTAAGCATTGTTTCTGTGATGAGCCTGCGTCTGTCTGACCACAAGGTATTACACAATTTTGCTCGGATTTCCTCGGTTTTTTCTCTCATATTTCGTATTTCCAAACTTTTGGAGTTTAAGGAATTTAATAAAACAATTATTCCATTCACGCTTGTTGGATTTGAGACTGTTTAAAGCCAACTCGGCGCTACTTGCCTCGTTGGCTATTTACCATCTCATACCAACGCGGGCGCGCTCATGCAATAAATGTTAAATATTTGTATTATATTTTATTATATTTTAGATTTGTTTGTATTTAATTATAGATGGTTATATACGATTGTATTAATATTTTTAGATTGTAAAGCGCTTTAGAATATTTTAATAATTAAGGTGCTACGGAAGTTTAATAAATTTATTTATGTTTTATTTATTTTAAATGCAACCCTATGTTACGCGCTTTTGTAAATAATCAACTTGTTGACTCCTGCTAGTTCATGGCAGTTTTGGTTTTGTTTGTGACGTCATCTTACGGCCGTCTGTCCATTCGTTACAACTTTTCATGTGAGCAACGGCGGGAAGTTGCATAGGCTGGAACCCGCCATTTTTTGGCGGGATGTTGACCCTGCTTTTTAGTAAAACGAGCGAAAATTTTGAAGGCCAAAAATTAAACAAGCTGAGTATCTTTTTAATATGTCGTACAACGAGGAAAGAAGAGAAAAAAAATACGAGTAAGCGATACTCAACGTGAAAGAGAGCGACTAAGAGCACGAGAAAACCGGAAATATCAGTGACAAACAACGAGACAGAGAGCAAGAAAGAGTTCCGAATGAAGAGACGAAACTATAGTGTCGAGTAGCAGAAGAAAGAGTGAGCACGAGCACGAGAAAACCGGCTGAATAATGGTGAGGAAAAACGGCGAAAAGAGCAAGAAAGAGCACGGGTAAATAGACCAATTTATAGCAATGAGCAAGCCGGACTGGTCGTTTGGTAAGCAGGCTAGTTCTAAAAATATCTGAACTGGCAAAAGCATAAATCAATATAAATAACTTAGGAGCCCCGCTTTCAGGCATGTTGGAATTTATTGATGGTCATGTTGGAATTTAACGTACATTGTATTTTTAGTTTTCACATTTCTATGTACACTTTCTGTTATATTGCATCAGTTTTGTAAGAATTTTTAGATAGAGGGCCACAAGTTTATTAGTTACCTTAACTATTCCGTGCCACCCTCTTTAAATAAAGTGTATTATTATGTATTATTATTATTATACATTACCCTTGGTTACGTAACCAAATGGGAGCATGCACAGATAGACAGCATAAGGACAAAACCTGATCCATGCGGCAAAAATATTTTAACATGGTAAATAATCAATTTAAATTTCAATTGATACAGTAACGTCTCTAATTAATGTGATTTTTATACGCGCGTCGAAGTATGTCTTTTCAATTAAGAGGTCTGTTATCGCAAAATTCGCGATAGCTTTAATTTGTTTTCGACACAAGTTAGCATATATAAAGAATTTTCCGTTTGCAGTTTCGTATCTCCGAGCAAGCCTACAAAAGAGTTTAATTGCCTCTTTTGCAAGGTGTGCTTAATTCCGGACGTAATGGTCCGGATATAGGGCAACCTGTCCGGAATTAGAGCATCGAATTTGTCTTTCCGCAATTACAAAGAAACCAAAGAGTTTCAAGCAGTGAAACTTCACGCCCAACTTGCCAGCGGTGGAAGCTACATTGTGGCTAAACTATAAACGAGCTAAAGTTTAGCTCGTTAGTGCTGTTTTGCGGTTTTGCAAAAAGTGTTCGGAAATAAAGCAACTAACTGTGTAGAATTTAAGTTTTTAATTGAAAGCTCTACAAATTCATTTAATTCAAATTAAGTCATTTGTTTCGAATTTGTTGGTCTTCTGTCAAGGAGCAGACTAAGCACTTTGCCAGTTGCAGTTGATTTCCTGAAAAGCTCTCCTGTCCTGGCCCATGCTTACGGACTAACTGATTTCTTTCACCGAGTTTTTTCCACCTATACCTCATCCAAAGAAGGCTCTCAAAGTTGTGTTAAAACACCTTCACCCTATCCTTATGAGGCTTATTTTTGGGAATTTTACCGAGAAACAGAAGATTCCCCACCAAGGAAGGCTCCGAGCGCATGCGATAACCTTAAAACAAGGCTTAAAATAAAACTGAGCTTAAAATAAAGCTTCACAACTGTTTCCTGTGTTTTAACGTGGGTGATTATCCCTTCCTCTCCGGGATCTTATTTTGTGTGCATTTGTATAGTGTCTCTGATAGGTTTCATGCTGTTTTTTGAGCCTGTGGTAAACCCTTAGCGGAAACAACAACTTCCTCAATTATTTTAAGTATGTGTGACTGCTGTATCAACAGATATCTGACTGTGACTTTTTTCTCGAATGTGGGGATTAAGATCTTGCTGGAGAGACCAAAACAAAACTCCTAATTCAGGAACTAAATTTAGCTCTGGTTCTTTGTCATTGTGAGGTATTTAAATTATTCCTTATTTCAATACGTTATTGTTTGTTTAACTTCAGATAAATCACAAAGTCAATATTCGTTTGTAAATGGATTAGGCATTCATTGTACGATTATGAGACGACTAATGTCAAAATACTCCTTCTATTAACGCTTTGTAAAGGCCAGCGATTCATGAGTCATTCCCAGATTTCAGCGTGTGTATGTGTTCATGGGTTATTCTTTATGAATCCCAGAATTTTCGTCCAGGTAGAATCATTATGTTATTTCAACCTCGGTGGACCCGGATAATCATAATCTTTGAAAAAATCTGAGAAATTTTAAATCCTATGGACCTTTATGGCCTTGTGCACCTTTAAGAGGCAATGAAGAACTGATGAGGTCAGCTTCAGGAGTGGAAACACAAGTAAAATTGCGAGAAAA
>OX421454.1:36659009-36676509 GCA_949126865.1 Montipora capitata
AGGGAGTAATAAACTACTTTAAAACTTCGTGAAAGGTCACTACAAACCAAGTTTGCATGTTAGCACGGAATCGCACAACAGTTCGTTGTTTGTTAATTCATTCAACCACGAACATTCCATAAAGACTAAAATAGTCTAAACTATTTTAACGCGTTGGTCACAAAAAATAGTCGACAACACTGCCGATAAGTTGCCCTGGGCCACGGTTTCTTCTATAGTTAGGTAAACCTCTGTAATTATTGGATACAGTTAACAACTTGATGGAAAAAGAAACAAGGACAGCTAAACAAAGACCTCGTTTATTGAAACAAGAAAACAGATGAAAAGTTTTTTTAAAATCTTTCTTTTGTTGTGCTCCTCACAAATGGATAACTACGCTTGCCTTCTTTTCAACTCAGTTTATTTGCTCAAGATCTTTTCTTATTAGAGACCATTATGCTTTTCCTGTTTGTTTTATTGTTTTACCATACACTAGGAGAGATTTAATCTCTTTAGTTTAGAATACATTTTCCAGTTCTTCGCCCTCGACTTTGTAGTGTCCAAAACTGGCACTCCGTATTCTTAGTGAAATCGATCTCTGAATGAAAACTCAAACTATGTAGCTACTAAGTAGCTTTTAGAATATGACATAAAGTCGTCCACAAACTACGTTATCGACAGTAAAAGAAAGTGAGAAATTAGCTGCTAATTGTTTTTATAGCTAGCCCTAAGGCCATGAAAACTATTATGGGAGAGAGAAATAAGCCGTCCGGAAATGCACCAGATTTAATGGATATGATATATGTATGCCCATCCGAGAAGTTTGGCCAATTAGCGCCAAATATAGAATGTGCGAGTTGCTGATTACATTTAGTAGTTCACTTGTCGATTCGATGGGCAATATCATTTGATTCGCTCTGACGAAGCGCTAACGCTCGAAACGTCAGCTTTTAGAATCTCTCTGTACGGTGGCCAATTTACATTATCAACTCCGTCGATAAAACCAAATTTTTGTAGAGTACTTCCCCACCGACGCAGCACCACAGTTTCTTTAGAAACTACACCCTCCTATCATTTGAAGGACTTGTTTGCAGAAGTTATAATTACCGTCTATTTCATCGACCGTATGCCGATTACTCTTTGACCAGTAGACTACAGTACAATATGGCAGGTTTCTCTTAGTTTAGAAATAGTTGTCCAAGTGCTGAAACCGAAAACGTATTGTATTTTCTGTTTATTGATCTACTTTAGTTAAACTGATTCTCTTTTACAACGTATGTTGTCAATTTTGTAAGAAAATTCAACAGCAAATTCAAACTGAAACGGAATACACCTATTCATTTGTAATTATATCTTGAAGTGCCTCTCGGAAGACTAACTTGTAGCTTATTTATTTAGTTATTTAGTTATTTATTCATTTATTTATTTATTTATTTCAATTGAAGTCAATTTTCGCTCATCAAAGGATCAACTAAGGGTCTATTGTCCAGTGCCCAGTTGTTCAAACGATGGATAGGGCTATACGCCAGATAAATCACTGGCCAGTGGATAAGTCATAGCGAAACTAATATTGCGCTATCCACTGGACAGTGCCGGATTTATCAGGTGGGTAACGTTATCTACCTTTTAATTTTGAACAACGGGGGCTAGGCAGCTTTTACGAGAACTTTCTTCAATGATGACAAATGATATCCGAGAGACCCAAAACATCCCTGCATGGAAGGCATATTACAAACACGAATAGGACGTTTTCAACCAATCTCTAAAGACACCAATAACAATAGAGAAAATTACGACCTCCCTCTGGTGGACGAGCAAAAGAGGCTAATGAGAGATCTTTTGTTTTCGTCCACCAACATGGCGGCGATGAGTGACATCACGTGAAAACCTCCTATACGCAGATTTAATGGAAAAGTTGACAAACGTTCTTAGATTCTGACTGAATTACTATGTAGTAGAATGAAAGGATCAGTTTCTAAGGAAACCGTAATGCTGCGTCAACTAGGAGTGAAACACGAAAGTGATTTAGTTTTACTTAACGAATAGACCTTATTGATAAATGGCGGTCACATTTATAATTCTTTTGTCCACGTGCAAATTAGCCTACCAAACCTCATTTTAAAGCAAGAATTCTTTTCAATTCACTGTATGGTATCGAGGCTTGGTAGGCTAATTTGCACTTCCACAAAAGAATTATAAATTGACCGCCATTTATGAATAAGGTCTATCATGAAGGTTAATTAACCACCGATAGAAACTAAGATAAATGGGAATCGAGTTGACCCTTCGTCAGAGCTCGAAACGTTAGCTCACAAATATTTATTACTGTATGGTAGACAGATCACTAGTGGTTAAGTCTACCTTTATTATTATTAATATTACAACTGCATCATTGTGTAAAGAAATCTGCAAATGGTTAGACTCTCTAGTCTTCTCGGATAAGGACGAGAAACGGTTTATAACCTTGTGGGGACTCAAAAGAATCCACGCACTATTCGCAAAGAATAGGGCATGGAGTTCCCGGTGTTGTGGTCTGTCGTCTGTGGTGCATCATGTCAGGGGCACCCAACGAGAATATAGTTCAAAACCACTTAAACATAGCATTGTTAAATGTTTTTTGGTCTTTAAACGGTAGATATAGGCATATTTTTATCCCCTAAAAATTTTTCATCTGTTCGGATTTCCTAGCTGAAAGTCTAGTGATCCGAAAATTGTAGGGATCAAAACTAACCTTTTCGAAAATTTCAGCTAGAAAAAAGGCTCCCGAAAGTTCTAGGTGACCTTTTTAGGGTAAAAGTCCGTTTAAAATGGGCAATTATACCATTTTTTAGATGTTCGAAAATCCTAGGACAGGCAGGCAAGCAAGAAATTTTACAACAAATGTTCCGAAAATTCTATATCTCAAATCGTCTTCCGAACAGATATTTTCCGAAAATTGACGTTGGGTGCCCCTGTCATGTTTGCGAGGGTAAATGCTCGGAGATAATAGCTACATGAACCTACTCTAATATCCGAGAGTAAATAAAGATATAATGATGATGATGATGAAGCAGTAATTTGCCCATCCAAAACTTTCACTTTTTTGTTACATCGAGCAATTTCGGCTATTTGCTTGAAAATGTCTATTCTCTTCATTCGTGCAGGAACAGTCTACTATGTATGATAATACATATATCATGCAATATGCAATGTTAATTAAGTTGCTATGGGAGAGTCAGTTACATTTTTCTAGACTATGGGAATAAGGAGACTTCTGACCTGTTTCTGGGAATGCATCGAGGTCTGATGATTTTTTTAGGCTCGTTTTTCCGTTTGAAGAGCCAAGTAAGTTTTGGAATACTGAATAAGCGGATTTATTGCAGTCAGAAAGCGGGATTAATTCCCTTAAAATTTGCAAACTTGTTTATCATCATGTTGTCATTCCCACACGCAAGTGTTCAGTATTTTCAGAGCCTGTCTGTACGTATTCTGTGTTTCATGATGAAGTCGTCAGCTCTTAAGCTTCAGCTAAATTTATTCTCTGTGCGCCTTCTGGTGTTAATTTTTAGCATCATGCCATCAAATGAGGTAACGTAGACTAAAAATGTGATTCCTTTGCTATGTTAAGACTACTGAGTTAGCTTTTTTCCCAGAGATTTTTATTTTCTTAATAGAGTTCAAAGAGCACCATTCTTCCCGTCGAGCGAATTTAGGTGCGTCGATTTTTGCATGCTTTACTATTTTAAGACTAATTAGGGAGCTCATTTATTTGAAGTCATTTTATCTTTATTAATAGAAAACAAATAATAACCACACTATTAGCCTATTTAGCTGGATCTTTTGGACCCAATTGGTTTCGTATGCATTTCCCCCACGTCATTTTGCCTGTTGAATGATTTGTGGGACCATCAATAGACCTAATTCCAAAACAGTGTTCATTTTATTTCCCCTTTTTGTTCTTCAACTCATTTCTCTTTGCCTCGTTCTAATGCTGAAAATATAGAGGAACAAGTATGCTAGGGATAGTTTGATTTAAAATAAAATATATTCAGATGGAGGCCATTTTGGAAGGAAGTGTAAGATTTGACCGCGTTGGTCCAACCTCGCAGTTGAAAGCTAGAACCAAGTTTTTGTTTCTAATTAATTCCTTACTAGTAGAGTCTCCTATCACAACTCTCAATCGCCGTCCACATCATGCAGAGAACAACCTAGTTTTTGAAACAGCAGGTTTCACAACCCCCTGCCTTGTACAATCATCTGCTGATTGACACTAAGCCAGAGATGACACAGCGCATGTTTGTTTTGCTCCGCTTTGGGTAACATGGGACGTGAGCCGTATGATCACTTTAAAAAAAGTTTGCATGCGTTGCTAGCTTTGCATGCCAAGTTTCAAAACATCAACGAAGGGAAACTCTGCTGGCAGGGGATGTGCCCTCAAAGAAGAGCTCTGCCCGAACGCAGCAAGATAGGAATTGACACCTCCATAGGTTATTTTCGAGTTCATGTCTGCCTCCTATTCAAAGCGCGAGTCTAAGTGCGAAGTTTTTGTGACGGTAATTAGTATATGAACGAAAACTAATTTTCATAAGAAAAGCTTCTCACTTAGACTCGCTTCGAAGAGGAGGCAGACATGAACTCGGAAATGGCCAATTGATTTCAATTGCTCAAAATTTCCAAAGAGTATCATTCTCAGATAGCTTTTCCTCTGAAATTGCCAAGTGCAGCACAGTAAACAGCAAAGCATAGCATAGCACTTCTCGGGCGTGAACTTTCTTTGAAGGACTACGCTTTATGAGTTTTCTGAGAAAATACTGGGACTCAAACAACGAAAATTGGATTTGAAAGTAAGATGGGAACATTTAATAAAATAGATATTTTATGAGAAAACGATGGTCTCTTATCGAGATAATTTAATTCCAAAATAAAGACCAAATTAGCAATAAACACAAAAGATTATTTGTTTATAAAAGCAGCACTGTTGTTCAAGCTTCTAACGAATGTTTGGTGCTGTCATCTAAAGAGTAATCCCTAATATGCTACTCCATTTCAAATGATACTCCGTGTGGAATAAAAAAATGCTTTAGGAAAGCTCCTGTCAACTCAAACAAATGAAGTGAATTTTTTATAGGAAACATAATATTTAGTGAGCCTTTTTTACCTTTCTCAGCCAGCGTAAACCTGCGGGATAGCTAGAGGAAGTATTTAGAATAACAAAAGATAACTCTCTGCATTAGAGATGGCCTGATTATTGAACTGCGGGGCGTTTGAACTAGTCAACTGCAACAGTAATAGTTCAATGGTGAATCGGATCTTCGTGTGAGTTGAGGCCAAGCACGGCCAGGAGCGAAAGAATTTCAATCGGGAATTAATTATACATTTTGGCCCTATGGGACCTTATTGGTCTTATTGATGTAACAACGCGAAGTTCCCGTGCCCTCACTCCTGGGTCCATAACCATTCAGTAATAAATAGACGACGTGAAGAGTTTTTTCCATAACCTTCACGTGCTTGTCAGCGCTGGAAAGTTTAGCAGTGGAGTCCGAAGGAAGTAATGAAATTTTGGAGTTACTTCCATGGACGGAGGTAGATCCTAGAACCGGTGCTGCACTATTTGTTTCCTTTTGGGTACGTTATAAATCTCAATTAGGGCTACTATTCTGTCTAAGGCAGCTTGCAAAATGAAACGGCTAAATACTTTGCCGCTGCCATGTTACTCTTGCTCCTTTGATGTTGACCTTCCTTCTTGAAATCAGTGTTGTTCAATATTTGATTCACGTACTCTTGAGGCCCTAAAATTGTTTATGTTCCATTGTTCCCTAAGATCAGTGTTTTGTCATTTTTCCCCTGTTCCCCAAAGCCTCTGTAAGAGCCTCAATTTTGCCTTATGTAATCTTATTCCGATGGCTTTCTGTTCTTTTCTTTACAGCGGAGGGGTTGGCGCAGTGGTAAGATCTCTGCCTTCCAACCCTAAGGTCCCGGGTTCCATTCCCGGTTCTGCCGAGACTGGAATATTTGGCGACCTTCTTTCCCGCTAAAGTTCACTCAGCTTTCCATCCTTCCGAGGTCGGTAAAATGAGTACCAGCATGCATGGACTGCTTAGAAGCGGCTGCGATTTGCGCCTGTATATGCTTCCATTCCGCTGGGGGTAAATTGATCATTGTAAAGCGCCTTTGAGACGTGTGATAAGGGCGCTATATCAATGCACCACTTTACTTTTTTTTTTTTACATCTGCCGGGCAAAACTAGCCTTTATGTCTCATGTGTAGTGGATAACAAGGGATAAAGTTTGCGGCTTTGTGGGAGTTGGGTTAATCAAATCAGAACTGAATATGAGTAGTTCAGTAGTAATGGGATTTAGAGATCTTTAAACCACCATTGCATTCCATTTGAAAGTTTCTTTGTCGACGAAGCATTTCATGTCTATTTTAAAAGGCAAAAATGTGCCGTGTTGGAAATACATAAATGCTTCTTTAAGAGTTCGTTTGATTGACTGTATTCCGGAGTGGAAAGAAGTTAGAAATCCTCCGTTTTTTACGGAGATTCACTTTACAATTGTCACTGAATACCTCGGTAAAATGTTATTTTAAACATATCTTTATTATTGCTATTTTATTCAAAACGCCAGACTACTGTTTTTTAAATCATGACTACACGTATTCTTATAATTCTTATTCCGGAATCGAAAGCACCCTTAACATCAAACTTTCTCAGAAGAAAATTTGATTTTATCAACCGATGATAAAAAGATTTGTAAGCTGAGGTTTTGAGCGTTATCCCTTCGTCGAAGGGAATGACAAAAGGCTAACGATCTAAATGTCAGCTCACAAGTCGTTTATTCGGTGGTTAATTTACCTTTACCAAACAGTCTTTTGACGGTAGACCGGTGTATGAAAAGAAAGTATACGTCCAAGAATGTAAATATTAGGGACTTGCTAGAGAAGGCGGACGAGACACTTTACAAAAAAAGATCGAACGACCCCGAATGTCCGTTCTTCCAGTTTTTACCTAAGGAAAAGAAAACGAGGTACAATCTTAGAAATACGTCAGTCTCTGTCCCTAGGATCCACACTGACAGATTTAAGAACGTTTTTAGTAAAAGAATAATTTTTAAATATGATATGTAAATAGTTTCTAGAGTTTATATTTTTTCTTTCTTATTAATTGTAACTTAGGATATGTATTTTTATCTTAAGAAATAAAGATTATTATTATTATTATTATTATTATTATTATTATTATTATTATTATTATTATTATTATTATTATTATTATTATTATTATTATTATTATTAAAGTCAAGTTGTTATGTTTTACTCCCCACCGGTGGAGTACCACAGTCTCTTATAGGAATTAACTAACGCCCTCGTTGTTCTAATACTAGGACTGATAAACCTTCTAGTGCCATAGTATACTACCAGCTTGCCCAGAGGTGTCAGACTACTGGCGGACAACGTTTATCGGCTAATTAAACGTGAATACAAAAAAAAGTTTTATTTAAAAGTCGACTTAAAATTAGTTAAGACCAGATATCAGCTTTTAAAATTACATTAAAAGGTATTATTAGTTAAATCTGTATTGACATGTAGAATTATTTGGTTTCAACATATGTTCCATACTGGCGGCATCCCGTCCAGATCTCAAATCATCTCAGCTTGACCTACAGTAGCTTCAACTAACCGGTTAGTGAGCAGGTCCTTTCTTTGCGTAATACTATCCATGATTCTCTTTAGAGATAGCTCCTCTTTTAGTTTGTGTTCAGTAAAGACCACAAGTACACTCGAGTCCGCGAGCGAGTAGAGCTACAGGCCAACACAAACGGATTTAAGCGACCATTAAACCGTTTGCGTAGAATTTTCGTAGTTTTCGTGAATAGGAGATGTCTATTTATATTCCATTTATATGGGAATTAGAAGAAAGGTGAGCGAAATTAGCGGTATTTGTTTATTTCGATTCTGACACATTTTGAATCGTGAGCTCACGCGAGCAGCTTTTAGAATTGCGTGTGTGGCTTCCGCGCGCGCGCTCGCGCGCATGTCAAAAAAACTGATTTTTCCGAAAAACTATATTTTAGAGAGTATTTCGAACATTATCTGGTAACACTGAATGGGAAAATTTCACAGTCCCCTTTCTTCAAAAAATACAACATAGGTTGATTTTAAGGCTCAAAGAAATGCCTAATATCGTTACCATGGTAACGTTATTTTGGTGGATAATGTGAGAAATCTAGGATGGGTACTTAATACCCTGGCCAAATTTCGTCTTGATATGATTACCCTAACTGTATCTAAGGACAGAATATGTTTATTTGTTTGAAAAAAGGAGAAACTATTTCGAGCCTCCTTAAGTTGTAACGAAGTTTAATTGGTTTAGTTACTGAATTCCTTCACCGCTAACACTGCTCTAGCTTGCGCCTGATTAACACGGGAAAATGTTAAGCGTCTGTATGGGTGGGCGGTTGAATCGTGTCTGGATGATAAATACAAACGAAATACGAAATCCCGCCTGCGGTAAATAGTTACGGCGCGCCATTCCTGTGATGTAAGAGCTTATCTGTTCTATCTTCCACTACACAGCATTCTTTATAGGATCTTCATGAATGATCCTTGTCATTCTACGTCAATGTCAAGTGTTGGTTTGTTAGAGATCCATCAGTCTTCTACAATTCCTTTTTCGTAGGATATCCGCATTCTGACTTCTTCTAACCATAGAAACCTTTTCTTCACTTGCCTGAATCTGCGAATTTTTTTTAATTTTATGTTATGCAAACCGCGCATCGGTGACTCAGTTGGTTGAGCACCGGGAGGTAGTGAGTTCGACTCTAGCCCGACCAACACTCATGGTCTTCAAATAACTGAGGAGAAAGTGCTGCCTTTGTAATGACATCTGCAAATGTCATCTGTTCTGTAGTCGTGCGATTCTTTGTTCGTCACGCCTTATCAGTTTTTTTTTTGTTTTCACTTTTAAAATGAGATAATTCTTTCGATTTTACATCTTTTGTATGTTCATAATTGTTATTTCAGAGGCCTAAATAATGACCTGACTTGGAAAAGATCCATGCTTTTGAAAATGTAGCGTCACTTGCTGAGTCGATTTTACTTTCTCTTCTTAAACTGCAAACTACGTGACTCAAGCTGGAAAATTCAGTAAACCACCGTGTTTAATTGACTCCCTACGGATTACTGATCAATAATGTCTGAAGATGCCAATATTCTCATTAGCAACAAAGGAAAGCTCTTCGTGTTGCTCTCAGATGATAACCGTGTTTGATTTATCAATTTAATGGGGTCTTTTCTACATAACCGCCTACTTGACTTTTTTTGATGATCTTTAAGGGACGTAAAGAACTGCTACCCTCAAATCTCCTATCAGTCATTCGCAGTTACGTAGCCCTTTGACGCTTGGCAAATTTAGGACCCGAACGAGATGAGTGACTTACAATACGGCTCGCGAACGCGCTTTCGTATAAGATTGAAGGAGCAGTTCGAAAATAATCTCCCTGAGTATATACCGGAATAACTTACGCAGACATTTTTGACTGAATATGGGAAATCTGAGTACAACAATTTCAAGTTCACGGCGCCGTCGTTTCTGACGCATTCACTTCTCCAGCCGGAAAAAAACAAAACGAACAGCTAAGCCCTTATCGACCTTATCCAAAAGAATGAGATCTCTGTGGTTCTCGTAACGCTAAAACATTATCTTATCGTAGACAGGAACAGTGACGCACCAGGGAGTGGTAGACAAGATTTCATTAACGATGTCAGGGGTTTCTTCCCTCTATAGGCGGGGAAGGGTACTTCGTATCCGGCGACAGCAGTAGGCGTCGAATGCGGAGATATAACGCTCGTTACTAAGGGCCGAACATCCACGAAGGAAATATTTCGTCGGCATTAGTGAGAACATTCCTTTGACTTTAATATCTCGGGTAATTATCATTTTTGTAAAAAGAGTTTTTCCTGCTTTTTGATCTTCTGGTTTATACTTTATGGCTCTGCCATACGGCCTTGGGTACAAGAAGTGAGAATATTCAATTAAAATAAAGCACTCCATGCCTTATTAAACTTTGAGAACCTGAATTGAGTAACAGAATCGTAAACTGAAATGTAAAATTGTTGCTCAGGATGACACTCAAATCGTTTCTTCTTAATCAACATGAGTCATCATGTCTACAACATTCCTTCAAATTTAAAAGAAAAAAAGGGTCACCTAGTTAGTTTTGCATCCTTTGGCCATTTTTAAACATGTTCCTAGGATTGGGGAGAGAATTAGTCCAATTTGATATATTTCCATCCCACTCATCGAAATCAGGTGGCAATCAGTTATTAAATAAAAGTCCAATAATTCAACTAAAGATTTACAATTCTAAAACTTTTCCCAAATTATGATTCATGTCAATGGGCTTACATCAAATGACACTGACACATAAATCACACTAGCATATTTCACAACGCAAATAAATGGTAAAGTTTGGTCTCTAAGACCCTTAACTGTCAAAATTACGTTCCGTCAAGCAGAATAAGGCTACGTAAATAATTTTGCGATCAGATATTTCATTCCTTTTGTGGGTTGCCGGTTTTCACCACAACAGTTGTGTAGGTTGTATGTGGGTACCCGCAGGATTTTGTTTGGAGTTTGGACGGAATAAACTTTGTGATGTTATCAAACAACTGATCGACTTAATTTCTAGAATTCTTCTTGTGTGGGCCAGATCCATTTCATGTTAACAGTTCCTGAAAATATTGCCTCTATTAATGCGCCTTAAGCTAAAAAAAAATGGAGACAAATAATTTTTAGTAATATTTCTTCATGTCAAGAGGTTCTTTTTTCAAACAACCTGTTTTGCTGACATGCGTGACCTTTCGGTGAAGCAAATGGTATGCCCAAGAATGCAAAACCTACTCAGTAAATCATCTCTTTTTCTCTCTCTCTCTATGATAGACAGATAGGAAACATTCCGCACTTTACTATCGGTTTTTAAACCTGTATAACCTGATAGATCGACGTCGATAGATCGTAATCTTAAACAGAAAGTGCCTCCTTGTGTATTCGGGCATTCTCCTGCGGTGGAGAGTTTGATATGGACTGCGTGATTGTGAAGGATCACCGTGCATTTGAAACCCGAGGCTGTGTTACGACAGAATTGGTCTGGTCAGAATTTCGCTCAATTTAAATTTAATACTCGACTTACTCCTCCACGAGTTGTTTTCTTCAATTACCTGTCAAAAAGAAGCAATCAAGTTACCAAAAACAAAACGACTAGTATCACAAATTTCAGTATGATTGAAGTCGAGTCTTGAAGGTTCCCACGACCTTCTCCGGCAAAGTTTCCGCCATTTGTGATTGATATCAGTGTAAAATAGTTCCTGTGTGCAATAATAACGTGTTAGTGTAATGATTATTCGACATCCATCGACACAGGCAGGGCTTTCAAACCATCTGTACTTCCATGCCTTTCTGTTAGGATGGCTTAACGAGGATTAAAGTGAACTATGATATTGCACTTCATAGTACGTAAAAAGGAGCTGAGCACCTCCACTGAAAACTTGGACTCATTCCATTAGGAGACCACATTTTTAGAGAATTCATTTTACATGAATGCCAAGATTAGATCAGCTGCAATTCGTTTATTACTTGTTATGTCATTCGCTTCAGTTTATGCCATCAATCAAGGAAGCAGAAGAAA
The DNA here is from genome assembly GCA_949126865.1 of Montipora capitata. Lineage (NCBI taxonomy): Eukaryota > Metazoa > Cnidaria > Anthozoa > Scleractinia > Acroporidae > Montipora > Montipora capitata. The sequence goes on from OX421454.1 coordinate 36,670,652, forward strand.
CTTTGATATGTTAAGATTGAGTGTTAGCGACTATATTCCGATCACTACCAGGGCGGTTATTCTTAAATCGATAAGAATGAATAAATAAAAGACCACAAGGGATTGCGCGAACGGGAAAAGTATCTCATGCGAGCCGTAACCCTGACCCTTAGTTCCGATGGAAAAGAACCTAGTGAACCAAGTTCTCTCAAAACAAACCAAACACCAAACATTTAGTTAAGATTAATAGCAAATCAATTATGGCTGTCAGTCCTGTTCTTCTAACCAGCTATGTCTTAATTTCAAGGAGTTGAATCTGAACTAAGAACAGTTGTTGTACACTCTAAACAAAAGAAAAGAAGATACCGCCTTGCAAAGCCAAGCAAGACGAGGATACCGTCCTGAGCCGGACAATGATATCTTTTTGACTGAAGAATCAAATCATCAAATACTAATTCAGCAATCGCATCAATATCACGACCGGGATCACGACCGATTTTCAATGGTGTGGGAGCTGCTTTAAATAGAGTTTCTTAAATCGTCTTCAACTTAAGCGCTTTAAAATCGACGAAACACACTTCATCGATTTTCTACCATTGACTTTAATCACTCCCGCTTGTATGCAGAAACACAACTCTTCCGACCGACCGTGATTGAAATCTTGCGGGCGAAGTGATTTCGAGATTTGTTACAGTAGCCATGCAACCCGTCTCGATTAGCACAATCCAGTTTCAGTTCATCCTAAATTAGTGGGGCTTTCTATGTGTTGACCACAGTTTTGCCAAAGGTCACCAACTCTACTCCTTTGCCAAACCTTTGTAAAATGAATCCTGCCATCACTTCGCGGGACGTCAAAGGTTTGTCGTCTCTGTAAAACAATCAGTCTATCTACTTCTGGATAGCTGTCCGCGCTCTCTCTTCATGAGCTGCATCCTTAATCCCCAACTCTCAATACTAAACTATTTATTCCTCCATTGCCAACAGAAGTACCACACTTGATCACCCCTTGGGTGATCATCCCTTGGGTCATCCCTTGGGTGTTTTGTGGTTTTCATAACCCTCTCGCGATAGTTTTGAATCACAGTCGATAAGTGGTTTAATTTGTTTCCAATTAACAACTTTCTCAAGTAAATTATCTTTTTCTCTTGTTCTGGCTTTGTAGTCAAAGTCTGGGAATCGAACCCGGGCCACATTGGTGGAAGGCGAGTGCTCTCACCACTGCGCCCTGCGGAACTTGGTATTTCATCAAGTGGAACTGTCACTTTAACAATCTCTTATCCGCAGAATAAAATTGTGTAACTATAAGTAAATAATTTATAATTTCCCCGTATGAATAAAGGAAAAAATGTTGCCATTCAAGCAAACAATTTCAACGCGCACGTGCACCACACACTCGACGCAGTTCATGGCATCCGCGCCAAAACACGGAAAGGCGTTTTTAATTTCAGGCAACTTTTTTTTTCGGCCGGCAAAAGCTCAAAGCGCAGAGTACTAATTGTTTGCTTGTAGACAATTTAAACCCGTTTCTTCAGTATAGGTAGTATTTATGTTACTAACGCCACATCATTGTCATATTGACAAAGAGTAACACTTGCTTTAAGCTCAGGTAAACCAGCTGGCGGCGGAAATTTTGGCAACTAAAGACCGAAGCTGTTGAAAGCAGTTTAAAATCGTAGCTGTTACGGACACTCACCAGGGCGGATCGGGGAGGGCCCCAAATACATGGTTAATTACTCATACATGCATCTCCTGCTATAAAAAAAACATTTGACGTGGGACGCTACAATTCAGAACACCCTTACACTGATCTCTTTATCCGTTGCTCCGTTACTGAAGTTTCATTTGCTGTTTTTGTACAAGGTGCGCCGACTTACTCTTCACAACAGCAGAGCGGCTTTGTTTTCCATAGTATCACTTCCATTGCATACAATGGCGTGTAACCCAAGCCGGGTAGCCAAAAGGGGACATTTTTTGATAACTTGATATGAAAGGTCGACTCTGTTGTTAATTAGCTTAACTTATTTATACTTTTCTTCTTTGTTACTTGGCAGGTCCACTCGTAATCTCTTGCTATATTAATCAAGTTGCTATTTGCACGAACGGACGGGCAACAACAGCGAGGACATGCAGGCTCTGTTTTTCACCACTGCAATCTTGCTGACACTTTGTGCCGCTGTACAGAGAATCCAGGGAATTCGTTGGCTGTGAGTATGACCCTTTGCTTTTTTAGTATCTCATGACCCTTAGATTTCGTTGTAGTTATTTGCTGAGTGCTTATTCATGCCAGTAAAGTCCCCATTTTGATGCAACCTACTCAAAACTCAGCCGGAGTACCTGTGATTGAAAGTCTGTTTGTTGTCCTTACATTGTAGAGGCATTAAGATCTCCTCAGAAAACTATTGGAACAAGACCGATTGTCGTAAAACTCATGGGTTCGTTGGCGATCAGTACAAAATTTGTAGACGATTCCCTTCTGTTATGAAATATGTATCTGTGGCGGTGGAAATGACAAAAAGAGAATGTCAGGCACAGTTAACAAACAGAAGGTGGAATTGTAGCACGATCGACAATGCTCCAAGCTATTACGACGATCTGAAAAGAGGTAAACACTTGTTAATAGTATTTAATTAATTGAATGTCTTCAGGTATTTCCTGCCTTGTTGTTTATTTCTCGAGAATTATAACCCAGAATTGGTCATACAACGAGTCATACAGTCTTTCGGGCAGACATTTGATCGTCTGGAAATCGTTCCTAAATTGTTCCATGACTGTATCTCTGCATATCGCTTCAGGCGAAGAACGGGAAATCCTTGCCATCTCGGTTTGTTATCTATTATCTCAGTATCAAAGTTGTCAAAAAATAGTAATCAAACCCAGAAAGACTTTTATACTCATGCGCACGGAAAAACCTCACACGCCGGTCATCGTTTGGATCAAGGAGTGAGCCAAAAAATTGTTTCATTTCAAATGCTTTATAACGTTACGAACGATTTGCTTAATTACCGATTACACCTTACAGTTCTTTCGATGGGGTCATCAAGAATTGCTTGCCTTTTCTTTGGACTGACTCAGTTTCAGTTAACTTATTGATTGGGAATTGTAGACTCTGTTACGGTGTGGATAACCACGAAAAACGCGTGGTTTGATTTTAAATTTCAAATTCTTAACGGTATTATTTAAAAGATTTGCGAGGGTTGAAAAAATTCAGGGCATTTTTTTGATCCTGCTCGAATTACCGAAGCACCTTGTCCCTTGTCTTTAGCAGGCTAATCAGTCCAAAAAATTTCATCCTCTCAATCATTATCTCGTAGACAAAAACACGTTTACGTGCTCCGAGATCAGTCGGATTAGTACAATTTCGGCGCTAAAACTGCATTGCAAAAACCTCTCTCCTTGGGACTACTTCGGAAATAAATGCTGTGACAAAGGTTGATTTAGGATCACACTGCAATCAGGTTGACAATTAGACGTGGTTTAATGCTACTCTGTTTTAATAATACTAAATGAGATTACAAAGTTTCGATTCAAGAGCCAATATTTCGACACTCGTGCATCACTGAGGTGTAATCAAGGGCTGGAACAAGATTTCTTCTACTAATCCTTATTTAGGAAACGGAGACCACAGGCGACTACTTTGCTATAAATTGGAACTGAGTCGGAAGGGCTCATCTCAGGCGAGTGTGAAGTACAAGAAGACACCTGGCCTTTTCCATCTACTTGTTTCGAGTGGGTTTTTCGCCAATCAATAATAGTTGTTTTATTGTTTTTAGAACAGATCACTTAAAAACCAAAAGAACATTTTCTTGGAAAAGAAATTAGTTTACGACTGTTGAGGAATATGGCTGCTGAGTAAACAAACTTATGACTCACCATGGAGACACTCGAAAGAATCTCTGATTAAGTAATGTTGATTAAAGTTACAAACACCTTTCGGTGTTTTCACAGGAACAAAGGAATCAGCTTTTGTGTACTCGCTTGCCTCGGCCGCTGTAGCGTACAGCGTAACTCACGCTTGCAGTATTGGAAGGTTAGATGTGTGTAGTTGTGGAAGAAAACCGAAGTTGACACTAGAAAAGGAAAATTGGATTTGGGGAGGATGCAATGACAACATTGCTTACGGCGTCAGATACAGTACGAAGTTTACGGACGCTGTGGAGAAGAAACGTATGAAGGGACTGGAACCGATTGCCACAGGCCGTGCACTCATGAACTTGCATAATAACGAAGCAGGAAGAACGGTAAGTTCTGTATTCGCTTAAGCCTTAGATTCGATAGAAACAACTGTTTGTTTTTGTCTTGTTTTCGGTTTTTTTTTTTTTAATTTGATACTTTCTGAATTTTCTGAAAAGTATCACTCAACCAGATGTTGGTTCACTACATAAATTAAATTTCCCCACAAAATCCACCATTAAAAGTGTGAAGCAAAGAACGTCGGGGACCTACCATGCTTTGGTGAAGTACTTTTATATTTTTTCATCATGGAGGTAAAAATTAGTAATAAGGAAGGGAAAAAGAGGGATGCAGAGACGTCCTTAAATCAGTGCTGATGATAGCCGGTATAGCATAGCGGCTTACAAGTGTTTTGTAGCGGCGTAATCAATCTAATAAACTAGGCAAAACCTCCTTGAGTAAGTGTAGAATTGGAGGAGATGCAGTGACCATCCAAACCAAAGTAACAAAGGCGCATGGTTTAGCGTGTATATATCGTATTATGATCCTAGGTTATGCGGAAAATTGAAACATCACGAGTAATAGTCGTAATAGTCGTGGAAGGGAAAGCGAGAGAAACTGTATCCTCTTCGATGCTTCATCAGCGAGTTCAACAGAAAAAAAAAAGCTTCCTCGTGCACCGTCTGAATTTGCTTGTTGTATATAAAATTCTTAATGCTTTCAGTCAGTATCAGACTTCTTATAATCTTCTTTTTTCTAAAGGCAAGACGGCGTGATTTATGACCTGATTATGGTTTTTGGTCTGATCAGCTGATAAAGGTTTTCATATTCTCTGACTTGAAAGTAACTTTTTCAACTGGTTTTACACGGTTTTTACTCCCAAAGTAATTGGATTTTGTTGCTAATCTCTTAAATCCACTTTTGTGACATAACTTATAGCATTGGTAGTAAAAATCAGATTGTCAATTGCTTTAAAAATTTATAGTCTTATATTCATTCAATCATACCGCTTCGCTCTCGACCTCCCGCAAATCCAACGACAGCTCAGAAAATTTTAATATCCGGTTTGATTGGATTATCAGAGTGTTTTTGCAACGACACTGTAAACATCGGCAACCGGTTAAGCCAACGAGCAGTGAAAGGGCTCAAAGTGGTGTAGCCAAAAACGTTGGGCAATCAGAGAGATTAGGAGTGAGGCACCCGAAATAGTTTGGTACAAACACGAGGATGTGTTGGGAAAAGCCTAGCTCCCTTCAAGGTTTTCAGAGTCATGTTTTCGGAAGGTTAAAGGTTCGTTTGTTGAGGGGAAGAAAAAAACAGGTCAGCTGGAATTTTCGGAGAAACAAATTAGCTCGTGAACTCTTACGAAGAGTTTCCAGTCTTTTAACTTATCTGTTAGTTACAAATTCAGTCAGAGAGACCGAACAGAAAGTGTTGTCAGAGCTTTTCAAAAACACGCCCGAACTTTTCATAAAATCCATAACAGACGTATGGAAACTGAAGACCACTTTATTTCATGGACAATATAAATTTCCAGTCGGGAATCCCCAATTATCTTCCTTCAATCAGTCTAACGCTGTGACTCTTGAAAATTTGCCAAGAGCATGATTTCAGAGATAGAAAGCATTTCAATAATTTTGTGTTAGATACCGCTGAATGAGTGAAAGCAAGATCCCTTATCCTTATTTGTTGGGGCTATGTTGCTGGAG
>OX421454.1:36681509-36706509 GCA_949126865.1 Montipora capitata
GCTAAATTAACGCATGGATCAATTTATAAAGACTGCAATTCTGCTTGTTTGTCATCGATTTAAAGAGAATTCTAAGATTGAAATGTCAACAATTAGGTTTCCGCTAAATCCGATCAATTACTGTTTCTCCGTCTTCCAAGTGAAGACAAACAGCTGCTGCAAGACATGTGAACTTTGAGGGAATACGCCCTTTTAGTCTTTCCAAGAATTCGCAGGTAACCCAAACAACTATAAAATACCCAACTTTTCCACAGATCTTGAAGTTACCTACTGATTCATCTTTTATCCACTGAAGTGTTCTGAAATGGCGTTTAAGATCGAAGAACACCTTAATGTTCGGCTCGTGCAAAGCAAATTATCTATTCTGGAGTGAAATGGACTTTAAAAAAAATTTTTCTCTTTGTTTTCAGGCTGTTCGAGATAAGATGGAGATCATTTGCAGATGTCACGGTGTTTCAGGTTCGTGCGAAACCAAAATGTGTTTCCGACGTTTGAGCGACTTCAAAAATGTGGCAACGGTCCTCAAGAAAAGATATGACAATGTTATTAATGTTGTCAGCCGGAGCAAGGGCCAAAATAAACAGATGCTCAGACCGAAACGAGGCAAACGGTACACTCCACGGGATCTCATCGCCTTGGATCCATCTCCTAACTTTTGCAAAAAGAGTGAATCCCGCGGGACTTTAGGGACATTGGAACGGAAGTGTAATCCCGAGACAACGGGAAAGGGGAGTTGTGCTTACATGTGCTGTGGTCGAGGACATAAGACATTTGAGCAAGAGATAGAGGAGCGCTGTGAATGCCGCTATTACTGGTGCTGTTATGTGAAATGCAAAAAATGCAAGAAGACGATCACAGTTAGCACGTGTTTGTGATCAAAGAAGAAATCAATCAAACACTAGAAGAGGAATGTTCAGAGAGAAAAATCCGTATTAATTTCAAGTATATTGCACGTCTGAACCGAAATGTTTCAACTTTAAACGTCACACGTTTTCAGAGGACCGCGAGAAAGTTTGCCTGACCGAAAAAAGTCGGAGAAAAGTTCCTGTGAGATATAAACTTTTTGGACCTTTCCTCTGTACAGATTCCTCAAGTCTCCTTCGTCGTACCAAATGACAAAATATTTCGAGGTTAAACGGTGCCATCTTGCGAGGGCGAGGATCAAACAACCATTGAAGCAACCTAAAATCGTTTACAGCAAGTTATATATCTCAACCTCTCTAAAAATTGAAGCGATAAAGAGCGGGTGCACAGGCAATCCAAGGAAAACATTCACTGGTGCACCAAGCAGGCGATCAAACGATTGCTGCTACCCAAGCTCGATTCCCAACAATAAGTTGAGGGAATGTAGAACAAAGATACTGAAAATTGTAGTCATTGTATATACACGAGAAACACATTCATCTGTACCACGGAATGTACATAGATATGTATCAAAAAAAGGAGAATAGACCTTATTCATAAATGGCGGCCAATTTATAATTCTTTTGTCGGAGTGCAAATTAGCCTACCAAGCCTCGATACCATACAGTGAATTGAAAAGAATTCTTGCTCTAAAACGAGGCTTGGTAGGCTAATTTGCAAGTGGACAAAAGAATTATAAATGTGACCGCCATTTATGAATAAGGTCTATTCTTATTATTTTCTTAGGCACAATTTGGTTATACAGCAATTTTTCCCTTTCACAGCTAAGCCTTTGCGAAGTCATGTTTTAATTGGCTCCATGATGCCTTTTACTTCGTGTTTCATAAACACCTGGACTCTGCCAATCAACGGTGTCGTTTTTCACTGCTGTCAATCATGACTGTGGCGGAACCATGACGTTAAAACTTGACGTTAATGGGTCGCCTTTTGCGGTATGATTGGCTACTTGAGTTTCGATCCACTAGTCGATTTTTGCTTTTAACGGTCAGTTGACTGTCGCGTCAACTGTGATTGGAAAAAGCGAAAAACCATAACCGTTGATTGGAGTCCCCACGTTTACGAAAAGCGCAATAGCAGCAGGCCGCGAGCTACAATCTTGGACAGATTAAATGAAAAATTGAGACCACCCCTCCCCCAAAACTCAATGATGGGAAAATGGCGCGTTATGGCCTTCACGCGGCTCCATCTTTGATTAAGGTGCAAAGGCGCATTTCTGTTCCATTTTATTCTGTCCAAGATTGTAGCTCTCTGTGTGTGTCGGGGTAGGGAAGGTAGGGGCTTAGAGTTTTCTACAGAGTTTATGATTGGCTAAGGAAGAATAATGAATTCCGGCATGACTTCAAGCTCTCTTTGGCTTCCTAAATATTTATTTACTGAAACAAATCGAATACACTTTTTTTGTAAAAGGCATCGTTTTTCCATTGAAAAGTAAATTTACACTTTCAGTTCTTGACTCCAGAAGTCTTTTCTTTTCTTTTCGGCAGTAAGTTTATTTTGATTTCCGAGTCACTTGCAACACGTGCTCGATATACGATTGTTTGTGAGGGGATAAATCGCAACGAACTTAACTTTTGCCTATTGGCGTCCAAACGTTGTAAATGTCCCTTACCAGATACATTTCATAAGGTACAAATCTGCTATCTTCTCGGAAAATTTGCCTGGCACCACGCAGTTAATAGGAACCCAAGATATCGGATATATTTCATAGCAGTTACGATGCAAAAATGCTGTTACTATTGTTAAGTATCTTGCAAGAAACTACTTGTACGAGCGCGATGTTAAAGCTCAAAAGTAAAGCTAATCATACACGCTCGGCTCCAATGTTCAGTATACTGATCAATCCTGAACACCCCCTCCCCCTTAAATTATGACAAGATGTTGGAGGGGATATTCACTTTAAAAAAATGTTTACTGCCATCTTTACATTCAAGTTATTCACACAATTCTTGTCATGACAGACGGTACGATGTGTCCAAATTGAAAGTCTGTTTTCCCAGCTTTGCATTTCAGTAATTGAACATTATATTCAGTTCGCCTGACTCTCTGCGGAAATCGACGCTCGCATTAAAGACAAATAGAATTTTTACATCTTTGCATTTTTTATACTGTGTTAAAGTTTAAAGAGATGAGCCTTCTTGATTTTCCCATCTCATAAGTTAATCTCTTGTGAATGCATGATTGTGGCTCTGTGAAAAATAAACTCATAAATTATTTTGTATTTTGACTGCTGCTTAAATGATTATTGACGCTGCTCAATAAATTGGAACATCTATATTGAAGACATTAAAACGAGAAAGAATAATTTCAAAGTAATATTCTCAGGGTCGGGATGTTTTGCTTTTTTCAATGTGTCTCTGACGTAGAAATCCTAAAGTGAGATCTTTCCTTGTAAAGCTACTGACCTGTGATTTCCTATGGCGCATTTTACAAGAATACATTGTACTTCTGTCTATAGTGAAATATTTTAGTTGCAATACATTTCAAGGTCTATTTTATTTGTATTCTATTCTCGTAGCACTGATTACATTGCCATGGTAAGGCTGGTAATTCTCGGGAATGTAACAACGGCTGCATGAAAGGTTGTTTGGTCAGGCTGGCGTTGTGGCTCATTACGCCTGCCACCTCTGTGATTGTATCTGAGCTGAGTTACAACAGATTGACCTCACTCGGTGGTTTTTCTCTCGGTACTTTGGTTTTCATCGACTCACAGATAATTATTTTAGTCTGGCTGTGATGGAGTGTGCCTTTTGATCGAGCGTCGACGGTGCTCCTACATCAAACATGAACCGTATCTGCCAGCTGGAGGCACCTTGTGTATGCATGCTGTCGGCCCCATGTCATAAGCAGAAGCGCCCTTCCTTCACATTCTCTTCCCAAGACTATTCCTTTTGTCTAAGAAATCGTCGAGACTGAACTCAGTTTCATAGTGCAGCTACTTAATATATGTGCTCGTGAGCGTCTTGTGGAAAAGTGAAAGGTAAACACTTAACTGTCGGAGTTCTGCTCAGCTATAAATCCTTTGGTTCTTATATGTTTTGTAAAAGACTTTTTGTCCATGGCTCTTGGTCAGTCTGATACCGTTAGAGTTGAATCCCAAGCTTCTGAGGTACCACTTAACTGAGTTCTAGTCAGCGCAATATAGATTCTACGGTTCTTATAGGTTTTGTAATCCCTTAAAGGATAAATTACTAAGCAGCCTTGTCGGTTTGTTCGTACAAGATTACGACAGCTTTTTAATTTTCACTTCAATAAAGGCCAGATAAAAGTTAATGTCCAATAATGCTCTCTAGACGAAAGGCTGGTTCATTCTAGCGGCTTAGTGTTTCATGCCATTTACATCCAAGACGTTCCCCTAGTGCAGATCTTCCTAGAGTTAGAATTTTAATTCTGACTGAGAGATAAGAAGATCCCAGCACAGTAATGTAAACTGCTTCCACTGGGAAAATCCAAGTTTAAAGGGAAAGAAATCAAACATAGTGGGGTTTCTGCGCATTGTGAACTAAAATTTCTTAGTCGATGTAAACCAAGTGAAAGGAGTTGTTTTCGCCCTCAAGGATCTGTTAAGTACAAGAAATGCACCAATTAAAAATTTAGGGTGTGTTATATAGTAAAAAACTTCATTGAGCTATAAATCGTTGGTATGTTAATTGAAATTCTTGTTTCGAAGAAAAGGTTCTTCACGAAACTAATACAGAAAATCTTTTGACGTTTTATCAATTAAAGTATTAATACACTTGCGAGCGATAAGAGGGTTTTAGTGTCCACGCATGAACCCCGGCCTGTGCCGTTTTCGTGAGAGTGGCTGAGTGAAACGCATTTTGTGCATTATACAATTTTATTAAAAACATCTGCAAAATAATGCTGTGATAACAGAGCCAGCTTCCTGCGCATTTTTCAAATCAAAAACTCTTCGTGGAAACTCCATAAAGTCCAAATTCAAACCAAAACGCTGAATTAAAGCGCATTTAATTTGGCGTTGTTTACGTGGAATTCCTCCTATCTCGCCTCAAACTGTTTACCTTACTTTCATAAAACGCTTAAAAGGAGACATTTGGGAACGAAAACAAATTAAGCCGCTAGAGTTTAATACCGAGCATGACGCAAATTCATGCTTGAAAGTTAATGTGCAGCCCATTGTGAAAATGACCACAGAATGCTTGGTACTCAAATGATTGCTTTTCAGAAGCTTGCATGAAATATCTGAGGGCTTACAGAATGAATGTCAACAATAAATCATCTGCCTTAAATTTCTTGACAATTTTATTGGTGTAGATCCCCGGTCCCTACCTGCCTTATCAAACTTTCCAGGGAGTTTGGCAAATATTTTTTTAGTAATTATCAAACATATACAAACATATATTTTCAGCCAGAGAATTATGACTCCTCTGGGGAAACGAAAGCCGAGATATTATCTTTTAAATACATTGTTAATTTATTCGCCTTTTGTTGTATCCAAGGATTTTCAACAATGGGGACATAGTCACTTAAATTAAAAATCGTACGTGAAAGCGATATATTAGTATACGAAAAAACATTGAAATTGTCACGCCACATAAAGAGCAAGTGCGATATGGCATGGTGTGGCACTGTGAAAATAAAGAGGCGGGAGAATTGTTGACAAAAAAGATAATCCACCTTCTTTTCTCTTTGACAAATATTGTTAAGTTTCCATTGTTCAAAATTTGCTATTAAGAATAAGCAGGCTTTGCATCTGTAAAACGAATTGTCGGAAAACCATGTCAATCAAACGAAAGAGAAGAACTTTAGTCGTTCCATATGCATACGTACACTGATTGATTTATGCAGAGTGATCTCGAAAGCTTTTTTTTAGTTTTATGACAACCCGGTTGCGGGAAAGTGTCTTTTGTGGTTAACATTGGCGGATGGTATTTAAATAACGGTAGAACTTTGTATTTTTTTACACACATCTAGACAGAAACCCCGCAAAGTGACGAGTCCTGCCTCTTTTTAGGTAATTGGAACAAGCACGAACACCTTTGAATTTTGCCCGATAGGTGGTCGGGATAAATAATAGTTGTTAATACGGCAAATGCAGTCGCATCTAATCCGGTAACCAGTGACGAGGTCGACATCACAGAGTCAATACGAAGACAACGAGAGCGGACTCGTGACTTCCCGCCTGCAAAAGTCACATCGACCAGACAAGTAAGCCAAAAAGTGAACCCGGATCTTCAAAAGGAAAAAATAGCATCGACTTCCTGAAGCTCCTCCATTGGACCATTCGCTTTTGTTCAACAGTATGGGGAAAAAACAAAGCAAGAAATTAGACCCAGAGGTCCTGGGCGATCTCCTAAAAAACACGAAATTTGACGAGAAGGAGTTGAAATCTTGGTACAAAGGCTTTCTCAAAGATTGCCCCAGTGGATTTCTAACAAAACAACAGTTTATTGAGATGTATAAGAAGGTCTTCGACAAGGGAGATGCTTCCAGACTTGCAACTTGTGTTTTTCGGCGATTTGATGTCAACGGAGATGGCAAAATAGGCAAGTCAAGGAAATTTTGATATTTTAAGTTATTCAAAACTAGTTGATATTTTTCATATATTTTTTAATTTTATGCCAATATTTTGTAGAAAAATATACCCAATCTGATCCCGGTTGTCTTGCATTAAAATATTTTCATTTGTATAAACAATAATGCAGTGATCCTGTGATCTCGAAATACAGCCCCACTGAATAATGAGTAAATTCAAAAACACCACCAACACAGAGCATAAATAAAAGCTGGATTACGTATACCTTTATAACTTTTGCAAATTCAGGAGACAAGTGATCTATTTTACCGATAGCAAGTGCTAACAACAACTCTCGCATGTTTTTGCTACTGAACTGGTTTCACAAAAAAAGCGTATGATGTGTTTTTTAGGTACGAAGATTTGAGGAAGGAAAGTTTTTTTTTCCTCAAAGCAACGAATAAATGTAGAAAGACGTATGTTTACAATATGTTTCAAGGTGCCATGAATAATTAACGCTGTGTCAGTAATTGGATTTTTGCGCTTATTGCAAGAATTTTTATTTGAGATGGGTTTTGTTCTTGAAAGGTCAATATTATGGAAATAAGTAGCTCGACTCTCCCTTAACAGAATTTTAGAGGAAGGAAATAACTCATCCGAGGTTACGAAAGGTTACAATTATCACCAACAAATGATGCAGAAAATAAAGCCAGTGTTAAGCTATGCTGGATGTTCGTCGGTCCGGAAAGTAAGAAACTAGCAAAGCATTCTATCGACAGGAACTGATCTGTCACCCATCACAAAAGTTATACCACCTTTCTTGTCAATTCCTTCATTTCCATTTTTTTTTCGCAAACATGCATTCGGATGACGCGCGGACAAAACGAGTGAAGCTCGATAATTTTGCAAAGAATTATCGAATGTTTCAAAAACAGGTGCAAAATCGAGAAGGTTTTACTATTCTGGTTCGCAGAAAAAAAAAGAAATATAAACAATACCTTTCGTAAAATAACACAGATTTAGATCTAGTGATAATGCCTTTTACCAATAGCGTTGCTTTAAATATATTCTGTCTGTTGGAAACTGGCTCTCTGAATCGTTGCTTTAGAAGTAAATTCAGTTTCAAGTCATTCGAATGAATTTCTCACAGTATGGCCGGCTTTTCCACTTCATACTGAATCAGTACCTCAAAACATTTTACTCAGAAGCGCCTGCCAACAAGGAAGCCTTAACGAGTTATTTATTTTGTCATTATGATATACATGCTAACCGTAGCATTTTTCTCTTGGTATAATGTTATATCTGTATTTGATTTCGTCGTCTGCCGCATAAAACACACTAACGAAAAATACGTACATACATACATACATACATACATACTTAATTTTATACTCGAGAACCCGGAGCTTGAAAAAAAAGAGTATTTTATCAATTTGCCGACAGATTAAAAACTTCTGCATAATTTCACGATCTCACTACACCGCAACTGCGTGCCCATTATTGAAAAGTGAAACAAACTGGAATTCAAATTCGTCATATTAAATATTAATCGGGTCAGCAATTTTCTCGAATATGTTGGTATAAAAATGTGTATCTAGGACTTAAAATGAAGAATTCTAATCGCGCTGAACTATAACTAAAATATTTAAGACTTAATTTCAAGTGGCCCTTCGCAACGTTTGATATGCAGATACGGACTTTCACTCGTAATCACATAGTAGTTGCGGGTAATTTTTTAATGAAACGAACCCAGAATTTACTGATTGTGAGATGCAGTCAGTTATCGATCAGATTAGACGCTTCCAAAAACTCCGAAAGTTGCTGTAAGCGTTCATAAATAAGAGTGCAAGCGCCCAGAAAACGTGACTGGCCTAAGAGTGCAGATTATTCAGTTTTGATTCACTTTTCTTGTTGTATCCCAGGAAGTAAAGGGTGTGGTATTTCACTGCCACTTTACCACAGTTACGGAAAGGTCGTCTCCAGAGTCTCTTTCATTCTTTTCTAAAGAGGGAAGAGAGACCCTGGAAACCATAATAATAACAATGCTAATACTAATAATAATAATGATAATGATAATGATAATGATAATGATAATGATAATAATAATAATAATAATAATAATAATAATAATAATACCCTAAACATTGCAAGAAGTATGAAGATACTAGATCATAAACAATGAAAAATGATCAATGAGCACGGAATTGAACTGATATACAATTACACTTAATATATTTTTGAAACATTTTTTAATCTATTCCTATTTTGTTTATAGTTATATAGTTTCATTTTATTGTACTTCGTCACTTAGGGACACTTTTCACATTTTATATAGAATCTACCAAAAAATGTTAAAAAAACTAATTCTAGACATTACTCATCAGGGACAGAAATTAGAATTAGTATTTAATTTAAGGAAAAAGCAAGGATTATCTAGCTTTTAGTATAATTTTCAGCGGTGAATGTAAGAATTTAGTGTCGTATTCACCGCGCTACGCGTTGAATATAACATTTTGGAGGCGTGGCTGCTAAGCTAATCAAGCACTTTTCGTGACTTTTTATCGTGTTTTAGCAAGTTGTTTTGCACTTTCTTGATATTCACCGCCGAAAATTACACCAAAACAATTATTCGCCTCAGGCTCAGCGATACTCACCAATATTCACTTCGCCTTAGGCGAATAATTGTTAATTATAAACTACATTTGTAGGATTTTAGGATTTATAATTTTCGATTATTTTAATCTAGATTGATTTAATTAAGATTTAAGTAGTTTTTTTAAGAGCTACGTAAGTTTTTTTTTAAAGAGATTTCCAGCAAACGGTCACGTGATCTCACGCCCAATCATTGTAGTTACCTTAGGGATTCATGCGTATTTACTGCCATAATAATAGTAATAATAATATGAATTTTTTAATAACGAATTTTCAATGGAAAATCAAAATCTAACTTGAGATCTTGTTCAGGTTAGGGCTGAAGGTGCATTGAGTGGTAGATATCTGCGGAGACTACTGAACGGACAGGATAAATTACGAAACTTTCATGAATAAGGACAGAATCCAATATGGCGGATTGCAAGAGAACGAAGTTCACTATTTAGCCTTTACCAACTGCGCACCTCAGTGTATTTTGCGTCTCTCCCCCGTGAGAAGAGGAGGATGTTAAAACTTCGACTTGACAGCGTCTAGTGTTAGCTCCCCCTTTTCTCAAAAATTTAAACAGGGGCACCCAACGTCAATTTTCGGAAAATATCTGTTCGGAAGACGTTTTGAGATCTAGCATTTTCGGAACATTTGTTTTAAAATTCCTTACTTGCCTGCCGGTCCTAGGATTTTCGAACATCTAAAACATGGTATAATTGCCCATGTTTAACGGATTTTTACGCTAAAAAGTTCGCCTCTTTTCTGGCTTAAATTTTCGAAAAGGTAAGGTTTGATCCCTATAATTTTCGGATCACTAGACTTTCAGCTAGGGAATCCGAACAGGTGAAACATTTTTAGGGGATAAATATATACCTATATCTACTGTTTCAATACTAAAATACATTTAACAATGCTATGTTTAAGTGGTTTTGAACTATATTCTCGTTGAGTGCCCCTGTTTAAATGCCCGGAAGGGTATTCCCTGGGGGAGGAGGGAAAAAGAATGTTCTGCTATTATTAAAATATCACGTTTACTTTTTCGCAGATTTTCGTGAATTCATGTGTTCCCTATCAGTATCGACACGAGGTACAATGGAACAAAAATTACGATGGGCTTTCAGCATTTACGACGTGAATGGCGACGGAAACATTACAAAGCAAGAAATGTTTCGAATCGTTGACGCGTTGTATAAAACGATGGGAGACAATCCAGGAGAGGCCGATGGTGTCCCAAACTGGGACGAATTAACTCCTGAAGAACGAACCCTTAAAGTCTTTCATTGTTTTGACACAAATCGAGATGGCGTTTTGTCGTTGGCAGAATTCATCGAGGGAGCAAAGAAAGACAAAACCCTTGCTCTTATTCTTGAGCAAGGAGCGGAGAAAACATAAGTCTGAAGACAGGGATAAATTGAAAAGATATTGGCCGAAGCAACCAACATTGTAACTCAGGAGTAAATGTAACATGGAATTTCCCAGTTTTTTAAGCTAAATTTTAGTACATTTTCACATTTCAATTGGTCAAAAAATCTATCTTAAAGATGTTAGAATTAACGTTATCTCTGACCGAGATTGCAATTATTTTATATTTAATTCCATGGCAAAGAAAAACGCAGAGAGGTAACATTTAATTCAAAGGGTAAACTATGCAAAGCATGCTTTGATGATACGCTTGGTTATGGAGCCGTATTGACAGTACCAGTGACCTGTCTGTGACTACTACTGAAGTGTCAATGTAATCAATAAATATTTTACATTATTTAACGGAAAAATGCTCATAACGGGACAAGACAATTAGTTGGAAGGCAAACCCGATGCGAGTTTAATTCACCCTGAAAGGTAACTTCGGGTTATAGAATATTGTAGAACTGGTCGTACAAATTTATTCAGTGATGAAGTCACTAACCAAAGCAACAACAACAACAACAACAAAACTCCACGTTAAACGCTGGCCAAGGTTTTCATATACGCTTTCACCTAATATAGATGTGCTTGGAAAACGCATACTCACGATACTCACGAATACTGAAACTTTTGCACAAACTGAAATTGTCGGATTGTGTCGTATCCGGCCTTTGAACACCTGAGACCTGGGGGCCGTTTCTCGAAAGTCCCGAAACTTTACGGGCCATTTTCGGGTGTCACAATTCCCTTTGTAACTTAAGAACAGAGGGCATTTAATTCGTCAAACTTCAGTTATTTTTCTTTTTGTTACCTTGAAAACATGTTAAAAGATCGGCTTTCCAAAACAAGCGGTTGGCAATTTTACAGATGGCTTTTCGGTCCCGAAAAGTTTTCGGGACTTTCGTGAAACGGGCCCCTGATCACTGCTGCATTGGAGGGTCAGATTTGCCTGACTTTAATCGGCAATCGGGGAGCAGGGGTGGCGCTGTGGTGAGAGCACTCGCCTCCCGCCAAAGTGGCCCGGGTTCGATTCCCGGTCTCGGTTTCATATCATATCATATATCTTTATTTACCCTCGCATTTTTAGAGTAGCTTGGTGTAGCTAATATCTCCGAGCATTTACCCTCCCAACCATGATACACCATAGAAGACAGACCACAACACCGGGAACTATATGCCCTACTCTTTGCAACAAGTGTACGGGTTTCTTTTACGTCCCACAGGATTATGAACACTGAAGGGTTGTGAGACGGGACCTCCGGCTTATCGTCCTTATCCGAGAAGACTAGAGGGTGGTTCTCTCCTTGCTCCGAGAGGTTTTTCTCCAGGTACTCCGGTTTTCCCCTCTCCTCAAAAACCAACACTGCCAAATCAAAATTTGATCCGGAATGGACGGACACATGTCGAACTAGCTCCTGAATGCTCTTAAGGTGTTCCGTGGTTAAACAAATTTCATTTGCCATTTTCATTCCCTGTCAACTCGTCACTGGGCATTACCTTGCATCAATAGTGCAAGTGCGACAGTTATCAGACCTTGATATAAATATCGGATTGGTAAGTTGGTTGCTGGCTAAGCTTCAGTTCGATACAGCAGATGACCAAAATCTCTTGTTCTGGTTCTACTCATTGCATGAAGCAGGATTCACATGACACAGGAAAGAATACTATCAAGCCACAAAATGCAAAAACATCTTTAATGTGATCTTCATGTACAGGAAATCTTCAAGTGAATATGAAGTATATGTACGAAGATAGCAAAGGAAACTAAGAAAGGAACTTAAAGAAGTGGAAAGAGCAAGAGAAATTTGAAGAATTCATTTGGAGGATATAGAAAAGAGAAATTACGGTAAAGGGAAAGGTCAACTCTACTAAAAAATTAATGATCACAGGTTGCCAAAAGTTCTGCCAGTATGACTTCAACTCGTTTCACTTGCATCACTGCCCATCAACAAACCAGTGATCCCTCACAAGGAACCAAATCGGATGAACCCGGACTTCAAATATTCTTACATGGCACCTTTGGCTTTGAATCCAATCACAAGCTTAGGTCTGTTACTCCTGTTTTTGTTGAGAATTAGGTCCTGCGCAGCCTTTTCCTGCTTTTTAACCTCTCTCTCCAAGGACATTTTTTGCTCGGTCAGTGTCCTCCTTTCTTCAACCATAGCCAAACGTTCCTCTGCCTGTTTGCCCGCAAAAAAGGAAAAAAATTTGAAAATTAAATCACTGCATCCACTATAAATGATATCACCTAACTTAGTTCCTTATTGCAGGCAGGAGGAAAGTTCTCAGTCTTAGCTTGCCACAGTAGAAGAAGACAATTTTTCTACTGCAACTAATTGCATGCTATAAGTATAAATTAATAATTATCTAATCAATATCTTAATATAATTATTATAAAGTGACTTTGAAACCTCTTTGAATATTTCCTCTGACACCATTTGTACATAAAGTTAATCAATGCAAATTAATATTTAAATGCAAAAGATAACAGGTTTCAGTTTATTTGAATATTCATATTGGGCAGAGACGAAGTAGTTAATTTGGCCATGCTTCTTTAGTACTGGTTCCCTGGACACAAGCGGTGCTCAAGCCAAAAGGCAAAATTTGTGTACTCCCAAAATTTACTTTACCATTATCCATGAACACATTTTTTTACCCGCTTGCAATATTACACCTCTGCCAATATCATAACAGTAGATCAGGAAAAAAACAAACCAAACTTGACCACTGTTGCAAGATATTTTCTTCCTGCAGTATGATGAAATAGAAGTACAATTTGATTTAGTTTTGAGAAAAACAGACCAAAGGGGAGCAAACAACGAAAACATCAAACAATGACATGTTACACACAACTCTGAAAGCATGCACCTTGACCAGAAGAAATTACTGTACATTAAAATTGCATTTTGATATGACCTAACAAGGGCCTCTTTTTAAAGGCCACAAGCCCATTGAACAAACTGACAAAACATGGATTCTGAAGATTCCTCAAAGATAGCCCTTAACTAAGGTTTCTCTTGAGAGAGGTTGTGGCGTGTTAACACTAGTTCGATATTAAATGCACATGTTGCTTTTAGCCAGTGATTGCCAGATATGTCCAGGCTTGCAAGAAGTGAGATGCAAGCCAGCATAAAGTGTCCTCATAACCTTCTCCTTAAGTTGCAATCACTGTGTCCAGAAATACAAGTGACTATGTCACAGAGTGGCCCCCCATTACAGTACCTCTACTACTCAAGTAAACGTAAAGTTGCAAAAAAGCTAAGCTTAAAAATAGCACGCACCCTAATGCAATTAATTCTTGGTTGTTGTTCATAGGAGGTTGATGCTTACACTTGGTGGTCTTTATCAAAATTATGTGCATCTCATTAATTGCAAATTCTGGACATAAATGGTGACTGAATGTGAACGTGGGTCCACTTTGAGAATTCCAATAGAGCTTCACCCTGTTGTGGTTGCATACAGGTGACACTAGACCCTGGAATCATAGGTTAACATACCAGTTTTTGATTGGCTTCATCAAGTTGTTTTTGTAGCTCTTTAACTTGGTTTTCAAGTTGGTGAATCTTTCGACGTTCTTCCTCCTACAAAAATGATAACTTTTATTGAAAAGTTCACAACATTGGCTAAGACTTTACTCTCCCACTGAATAATGATAAAGCATAATTGAAGAGCTTGCAACCAATATACCCACCCCCCACCCCCTGCTACAACTTCTTCAATCATGCATACCAAGAAAAGATGTTGCTTGTAACTATTACACTTATCCTTAATTAAGCAAGTGTGACAACTTTCAAATAAAAAGTTGCAAATAAAAAAGTTAAAAAAAGTGGTCACACTTGTTCACTATCTACTGTAAAACATGCCACAAAAGAAAGAAACCTTACACACACTGCATAGATTTTATGTTTACAAACTGCTTCAGCCCAGACAAGGGCTGTTTTAACTATTCATACATACACATGTCCGCCTAACAATTCCTATGATATCTTCCAAGTAACAGCTGCTTGAAGAGCTCCTTAGGATTTGCATTTGTGAAGACTTGACCGCTCCCATTTATGGAATGTTCCTATCAGAAGCGCGCTAATTAATTTTTCCATAAGATGAAACTTCCTAAGCTTTCTGCAAGTTCAAAGAATGTGCAGTTTTTGCAGAATATTGAAGTTCTGGTTCAAATGTCAAGTTCAAGTCTATATCAGCACAAGGGAGAGTTAGGATTAAATCCAAAAGCTTGGAAAGACAGACTGTTCTTGGCATTGTTTGTCTTCGCAGTTGTCTGGTTGGTGGGATCTGTGGAAACAACCTGAATGTTTGCAGAAAAATGACACAAATTCACAAGCAAAAGGAAGAGATTTGGCTGATAAAAAAAAGTTGTGGGCAATTTCAGGGCAAACATGAATCTCCCATAATACACTGCAGTACAGTAATTCGGTTGAACCCCATATGGCCTGAGAACTTCTTGTAGTTTCTCCACCCAAAGGTTTCAAAAAATACAGTTACATCTTTTACCTCTTTCATTTGCTGTTCTTCCAGATGTTCCAGACGTCGCTTTTCAAACTCTTCCATCATTTGTTTCTCCATCACTGTTTTTGCTTCTTCTACTCGTTTCATAACCTCTGCATCAATTTCATCTTTCCTTTTTGCCAGTTGTTCTTCCACTCTCTTTGCAACCAATTCTTCGACTCTCTTTTGTGTTTCTTCCTCTATGATCATTTTTTCTTTCTCAGTTGCACGACTAAAGCAAAAATAACAAAATCTTTGTTTAGGAGAGTCCACATGAACCCTTTGTACAGACCTGTTTTAATGATTAAGCCGCAAACATTACGTGGAAAGATGAGACGAAAACAGTATTCTCCTTTATTTTTGGGACTGAATTTTCAAGAATATGAGATTGTAAGGCTGCAGTAGGTGGGGTTATGAGCAGACATTTTCCCCCATCGCTTGAAAAGAGATGTCAAAATGATTTCCTGGCCGATGCCCTGACAAAATGTGATTAGTGGAGAATAGGAAAAGAATAAGGTCATGTGTTTTCTCACAGGGCAAACTACAGAAGCTGGGGTCTCATCTTTATTGTAGAATCTTTTGGTTGCTCAAAATGTTTAAATTTACAGAACTTCACACTAGCTCTTATGCGTATACTGTACAACTGCAAACAAGACGTTACAACCACCTATTTGTTTCAAATAACCAGTGCACCAGATATCCCGTCCCACAGCATTTGTAATGCCAGTTGCATAACAAAAGAACTCCCTTTAAAAACTGAAACAGAGAGCAACTTGATATCCCACAAAAACAAATCTGTAGGTAGAGGCATCCAGGACAAGAATGGCGCAACAAAATTCCCACAAGGGTCAACTACAGAGCTAAAAATCAACCGGGTGAAATTTTAATAAGCCTCGTTAAATATTAGCTCTTAATTAACCTTACATTTTTCTCTGCCTTTCCATTTCAAATAATCTCTCTTCTTCTTCTTTCCGTTTGCTGACCTCGTCATCTTTCCTCTTCGCGATGGATCTACCGAATCTATCAACGCTTGGTGAACGACTCTTGCTTCTTGTGTATTTCCTCTTTCTTCTCGGCGATCGTGAACGACGACGCGGTGAACTTTTTCTTTTAGACGAAGTTGACGATGGCGACCTACTACGCGACCGCTTGCGGTAACTGCGCTCTTTCTTGTGTTTTCGCCGTGGACTTCCGCTCTTACTTCTAGAGCGAGATCTTGACTCACTCTTTGGCATCTCAAAAGAAAAAAGTGGTCGAAAAACGCTACCGATAAACACGTTTCTCTGTCATTTGATCCAGACTCATCCAACGTTGGAAATTATAATTTATGCAAAATGCCCCTGCTCTTGTAATCGGTGCACCCCTAGGGATCAAGTAATTTTACTCTCTTCGTAGTAAATGAATATTGATATCAAAAATAATTATTTCGCGTTTTTACAAAAAAAAAAAGAGACATGACAGATTCGCCGGAAAATAATATTAATATTTAGCCTTCCTTCAGAATATTAAAAAATATATATTAGCTAAGTGTTATCAAAAGAAATAACATCTAACTTAAAAGTTAAAAAACTACAATCAATTTTTATTTATTTGCTTCTT
The DNA here is from genome assembly GCA_949126865.1 of Montipora capitata. NCBI lineage: Eukaryota > Metazoa > Cnidaria > Anthozoa > Scleractinia > Acroporidae > Montipora > Montipora capitata. The sequence continues at coordinate 36,698,050 of OX421454.1, forward strand.
AATTAAACTATACAAAGTATTTTTTACTCCTTTTACATAGTTTTTTCCTTGTCCATTTTGCATTGCTCGGTTTATGCACTTGAAGACGAGACCATCGTTCTTGTTGCCATGACAATATGTATGATAAAATGGCGGTCATCTCTGCGAAGCCAGGAGACACTAAGTTCTTTAAAAATACGTTCTTTGTTGGATTTTCTTTGACAAATATAAGTTCGTTCAACAACTGAATACCTCCAGAAAAGGCTTCAAAAGGTTTTAAGGGATAAAAATACTACTTTTACCATTTTCCAGCATTTATACTTCAGCTCTTTCAGATGAGTTCTTACCTTACTCGACCTCGGACGTAAACAATGAATTTGGACCAAGAAGACACGACAAGTTTACATGGCGGGACATCTGAATTTGGATCTGAAGCAGCAGGAGCAGTTTCTCTGGCGGAATCTACGTTGACGGTTCCAGATGAGACCAAAAATGGCGTATCTCATTCTTCGTCCGAAAGTGGTTTGGACGTTGACAGGTTGTCTTTAGGCCATGGCAGTGGTCTTTCAGAGAGTGAAAGAGTATTTGAGCCGACAGAGATGGTGAGAGTAGTTTACAAGACCAAAAATTCGAGACGTAGGCAGATTCGTGTCGTATCGGACAAGCTCACAATTAAAACCGCGGGTCTAAACCACAGGTCACATTCCGCAAGTCAGTGTACATGTCAACGTTCTACAGACAAATGAACAACACCAAAAGTGTCTCCTAGCGCTAAGCACTCAGCAAAAATGTCGTTTGAGGTCTAGCTTAGTTGTTCATCATTGGAGCAGGGACAATCTCTTGAGCTGTGGAATGTGACCTGTGTTTTACGGCCGCCTCACAAAAAAAAGTTTGTTGGAAATATTGTTAGTTCTCAGCTTTTAAGGCGCTGTTACACTGTGCAATTTTTCGTGCAAATTGTCTTATGGGTGTTACACCAGGCAATGCTTCATTCAACTTGTCTTGTTTCGATGATCACATGAGGTTAAAGAAACATTTTCATTGGCTGGTGCTGCAAACTGTTGCGACACAACCTGCAGGACAGATGTTACACTGTGCATTGCTTAAAAAATTCATTGCCACCGTTGTGGAAAGTAGAACTCAATTCTACTTTTCGTGAGGGTTTCTGTAACTGGTCTCGCAACATTTTTGGCTGTTACAAGATATGTTACAGTGGGCAATGATTTGTGCAACTTGTCTCGAAATGGTGTTGCAAGACAAGTTGCGTGAAAAATTGCGCAGTGTAACATTGCCTTTACAGCTGAGTTATGTCTGAACCTCCCAATGTTTGACTTTCTCTGGAGCAATTGCAAAACACCTCAAAACCTCTGACCACCGTTGCTTGCATTTTAAACTTCTTTGAGGAACCAGTCAGAATAAAATAGATGTTATGTTATTCCATGATGTGTAAATATGTTGCAGGGTATTTGGGAATAATTATTTTAGCCCTTTTCTTTAAAGCACTGTAGCTTTAATCAGCCTTAATGTTATTACTTGTGAAAAAACAACACAGAACACAATTTGTGAGCCAAGTTGGGCAGGGAATATGCCGGCAAGGCTCGGATGAAACCACCGATCGGAGGGACCGGATGAGGGACCTCGACACATGTCGCCACACTGAGGGGGTGCCTCATGCCTGTGCTGCAAGGCAGGCATGGTAGCTGACATAATGTCCTGGGGCCAAGTTAACCCAGTCCAGCAGTAGAACAACATGCCCCCTCCCTGACGGGGCTTCAGCACAGGGCTGAAGGGGTGCTGCAGGCAGCAATTCCCCACCCAAAGGCTGAGCAATGCGAGGGTTACCCTGTGCTGAGGCCAATCCTAAAGACCCCTTCTCCACCAAACTACAAGGGGAAAGGAAAGCGAGGTCCACCTTTATACAGTGTACCCCGTCAGAAGAATTTCATTTTAAGTCCTCCCTCTCACCTGCCAGCAAGAGGAAAATGCTTGCAGTTTACAGCAGTACACTGCAAGCTGTGCACAGTACATTCTTTAACATCTCTGTTGCTAAGTGGAGGTTGGGTATGTGAGACATCCAGGAGCTTCCACCATTAGCAGGTAGCTCCAAGATGGAGACTGTTCTCATGGTAAACTAGCCATGATCCTTCATGCAGCAAAGGAGACAATTCTATGTATCCATTGGAACTGCACTTTATTGTACTGTACAGTCTGGTCAAAAACTCTAGTCTGTGCCAAGGCACAAGATGTTATACTACCACACAATTAGCTGTCACCTCCATGATGCTACAGGTCACACTATCATTGCCTGATCACAACACTGTAACTTTTGCCTGCAATCAGGGACACATACATGATCTTGTTATAAACATGAGACATACTGAAGACAACACTTAATTTTGGATTAAAAAAAAGAAACGTTGAAAGAAATATTTTGGCCATTTGACTGGTAAACTACAGTTAGAGGTGGTCTAAAATATTCTGGTCAGACCAGGCATTTACTGCCATTTTGCTATACAGTCAGCTACTGGTACGCATTAATAATAATATTGCAATCTGCAGATGCAAACTTAAATTAATCATCTGCAATCTCCTTAATTATTGAGGGATGTCCAATACTCCAACATAACAAGATTCATGGTACATCACAATAGACATCACAAAGTGTCCCCTAACCCTAATCCTTAAAAAATAGTAACAGTTTTGCGAGACATAAAGAGCGGGACACTTTGTGACACTTTGTCATGTCTATTGTGACATATCATTATGTCGGAGTATTGGACATGTGTGGAGTGCAAGAAAACAATAATAATAATACTTGTCATTATTCTTTACTGCATGTATCTCTACAGTCTGTTTCATTCATTGGTCTGCGTACAATTTTTTTCATGGTTTTCGATAATGATTTTGTACTACAAAAAGATGTCCAAATTGAGGGGGGGGGGGGTGGGGAGGAGTGGGGATGTTTTAACTTACGTCTTCTAAGAGGGACTGGGAAATCTGTATAATATTATCTTTACAAACTTTGCCAAAGTTCTACAAACTTGAAAAAACAACATTATGCCACTTCTTATTTGCTTTGCATTTGTATTGGTTTTAGGTGCCTTTGATTAAAGAGAGAGTGACACTAAGTGGACTGAAATCTGAAATGTGGACTGCAGAACATGATGCCACCATTATCAAGTTTTTAAAAGACTACACCCATAGACTTCTTATAGCTTATGTAGACAAGCTACTAGGATTACAAGTTGCGCTATCTATTCCTCCATATGCGGTTGAAGAATTGACCTACATGATCAGGTTGGAAAATGCTGTTATCACCCCAGATAACATTGAACTCAAGCTTCATTTTGGTACAATCAAGGCTAACCACATTGAAAGCCTGCTGAGGATGATGACAAATGTCTATGCACCTTTGTTCTTTGGTAACCGTTCATGGCCTGATAGTATCCTTTCAAACTTGATGCATTGTGCTGTGCCCTCAACAAAAAAGAAAAACTGTGAATAAGACAGAATATTAAATCATAAACCTTAGAACAGAAAACGTTCCCCTGCCTCCATTGATGAGTAAAGTTGTCTGGCATTAGACAGAGTAAAATCCATGAAGTCTCACTTCCAGGAGTCAATGGGTTAAAGTTACAATCTTATCTGATGTCTTATCTAATTCCCGAAGTTCAAAAACAGTCTGATGGCTAACACAGTATGAAGTCTTATGAAGACTATAGTGTACATGTATAAACTGAGGAATTAGCATCTCATTGCCTTCCATGTTTCCTGCTGAGTTGTCCTCAGATTTTTAAGAAGAGTCTGTTTACCTGCATTTTCATCTCATCCTCCAGTGGTTTTACATGTAATAAGTATTGACAGCCGTCACAAAAAGGCCGGCTACTTAAACTCAGAGACATCGCCTATTTTTTGCCCTTAATTGAAGTAATTTAAAAAGACATTTTGACAGTGACAACAGTCAGGTACCCTACTCAACCTGGGGCAGGTTGCTCTAAGCCTGGTTAGAGTTAACCATTGGTTAACCCATTGACACCTGGACCATCCTGGACCACCCTCCATTGACGAGTAAAATCGTCTGGCGTTAGACAGAGTAAAATCTATTGAGTCCCACTCCTAGGAGTCAATGGGTTAATAGGTGTCAAAACCTATAGGTTTCCATGGTATGTAACGCTGGCTAGGGCTTAACCATACTTCAAGCAACCCGGGCCTGGGTGCCAACCTGACTTCAGATTTTAAATAAATGAAACCCCTTGTCCTCTATATAATTATGTACATTGTGCATTTAACAACTGCATCGAGCTGAGTGGAAGGTGGGTGCCCGGGATGTCCAGGGGCTTCCACTGTGATCAGCCAGCCCCTAGACATTATTTAAAATGCTCCGATGGCCAGCAATCCCTGCAACCCAACCATGTGCCCCCACAGAGAGACATCTGGGCACCCGTCACACTGTGATTACAGTGGGAAAAAAAGGGGGAGTAGAGGGAAGAAGAAAAAATAAGAAAACGTTAACGCTGAGCACAACCGCTAAAAAACGAAGGCCGCTCAACACTCTCCCAACGTAGCTCCAAATGGCTGCTGTGCTGAAACCGCATGACCTACATGAGCCTGTGCACATACGAATGAACTGCTGACTGCTAAGCAAGCTGCTCCAATATTGTGGACCTAACCGCACGGAAAACCAGCATCTCTTTGTTGTTAACTGTAGGTTTAATTGCATTTAACCACAAATAACAATCAACAAATCTTTAACCTGAAGTAGGCATTAAAAATGACTTCTCTGCCCAGCTGCACAAGTTTATGGCTAACCTAACAGATACGAGGTATAAGATGCAGGGTAAGACAGTGCTGTATGTCCCAAATGAAGGAACAAGGCTGTCTGTTGAAGAGGCTGCAAAGAGTAAAGAATTTGTTCAACGTCTAGAAAGTAAGAAAGGTTATCACTTTTGTGATCTGTGATCTCCAGTCCTCAGGCTGATAATCTGTAAATACTTTTATTTATTTAATAACCGTTTGCTTCTTTGTTTTACATTTTTATCCTTGGTATCAAGCCAGCAGAAATTATAAACTACTTTCTTGTTAGAATTTGAATTGACTGCATTTATTAGATGCAGTAAAATGGTACCCTAGGCTTAAAAAGATCACTGGTCTTGCTTGCAATACTAACAATTTTTGCTATTTTTTACCAGAATTGCTTGTAATCTCACAATCTGATTGGCTTATTTGCCGTTGTCAATGAAAGAGTTGCTGCTCGTGTCATGCTCGCGTCAATTTGTCACGCAATGTAATAGCCAATCAGGAATGCTCATTTTGGGAAATAAACCAATCATATTGCGAGAAAGTTATAGGCAATGCTTGCCCTTTCTTTGTGTCATGATTTTGGTCACACTGTGAAATTAACACTTTCTTTGGTGTTAAATATTGTGGTAAAAAACAAATCGAAAGTGGTCTAGTGTTCAGCTTGGCTGTGCCTCGTGAGTCCACAACATTTTGACCACTGTGATGACGAATATCATTGTCGATAAGGGTACAGACAATGCTGAACCACTTTCAGTTTGTTAAACTTCACAGGGAAATGAGAGAGAGTCTTGGGTGGCATACAGTAATGTAATGGCTAGAGTGATAGAAAATGATAATGATGGTTATGAGGATAAGGAGGGTTGTGATCATCTGGCCTTAGTTGTTCAAAAGGTGGATAACGGTATCCACGGTATAAATCACTAGGTATCCATTAGATTAAGCATAAAGTGGTTTTGCTGGTGTTTATCCTCTGGGTAGTGATTTATCCGGCGGATAGTGCTATCCATCGTTTGAACAACTGGCACCAGACGACATTCAATTTGATTTCAGTAATAATGAGGATGCCACTTTATATCAAGCATCCTTCTTCACAGAATTTTGGTCAAGATTGTATCTTTGAAAGAGATCAAAACTTTGACCTGATTTTGACCTTCAGCTTAATGATTTTAGCTTCAACTTTTCTTTTAGCTGCAATGATTCACTGGACTCGGCAAATTAAGGAAGTCTTGAGCAGTCAGGACACGTTTGAAGCTGCAGAAAATTCAGGACCTTTGGAGGAGATTGAATTCTGGTGCAGTCGCTGTGCTGACCTTTCTGGCATTAGTGAGCAACTGGACAAGCCTGGAGTGAGAAGAATACAATCAGTTTTGGAACAGTCAAAAAGTTCTTATGTTGCCCCCTTTCTGAAGCTTTCAAAGTTGATACAGGTTTGTATATAAATAATCGTTGTGTTGTGTAACCAAAAATTAATTTTGAGGTTATTTGATTGTACGGTACATGTATTAAAGTCTTCTGACTTGTAAGGTGCATTTGATTATTTTTGCAGGCGTTCCCATCACAAAAAAAATTATAATTTTTTTTTTTTCAAAGGATGGATCAGCTCAAGCACAGAGCAATTTAAAGTTCCTGTCAACACTGAAAGGACCTTGTGAAGAGCTAGCTCAAGCACAGCCCAAAGAGATCCCTGCCATGTTGGCAAAAATTTTGAACATAATCCGTATGATCTGGATAAACTCTGAACATTATAAGAGCAGAGAGAGGCTCACTGGCCTTCTCAGAAAGGTAAGATTACGTCATTAAAAATACTGCGTGGATACTGCAAGATCCATTTAAAATATCAAATGATATCAAATTGGCAACAATAAATAGTATCGAGACGGAGGACTTGTTGAAAGGTGTGGCTGTGCAAAAAGGTTTAAAATTAAAAAAAAAAAGATATTGAAAAAAAAGTCCTTTTTCAAAAAAATCTTGTATGAATTCTTGACTTGTAGATTGAAGTGTATGCAGGCTGCTCCTAGAAAAATAGATAATTTGATTTTTTTTGTTTAAACAGGTGAGCAATGAAATAATAAGGAGATGCAGCACAAAAATCTCTTTGGATGACATCTTTGTGGGTCGAATCAAGACAAGCATGGAGGGACTACAGGAGAGTATTGAGTGCTGTGAGTCTTGGAAAAACACCTACAGCAGGGTACATTCATTTGATAAGCAGTTAGCTTACTGTCCTTTTCTTTTATTAGCACATTTCACTTACATCATTTCTATCCTTTTACTGGCAGATCAGTAAAATGCATTCCAAGTTGTCAAGTGTCAAGTGGGTGCTTGATCAGAGCAGCATCTTTGCCCAAGTGGATGCTTTTGTTCAGCGATGCAAAGATCTTCTGGAGGTAGTCCACAAGTCTGCTTGTTTTCAAACTTGTTAATGTTCTATTCTTGCAGTTTCTTGAACAATGCTGCATATTATTTTCCGCTTAATTGTACATGATAATTGTACACTGCAATAATGCAAACTTGCCAGGATTATACTCTTTCATGAGTATGACAATTTTATAAAGTATGGTGTTTGGGTGTACAACCACTCAGTCCCAAGGTGAAGATCTTTACTCCTACTCACAAGTCTCCTAGAGTTAAAAATACATGTAATAATGGTTGAGCATGCAAACTAGCAATCAGGAGGTTAAAGCTATAATAACTTCAGTCAGGCTCATAATTTCTGATTTTTCCGACTTTTCCCAAGTTATTACTGGTAAAATTTATATTTTGTGTACTTGAACATTGATGCCAGGTATGTGATGGACAAATTCATTTTGCAAGAATGTATGATGGAGAGAAGACACCCTTACCTTGCTTTCATGGTGTGCGAGGGCCAGAGGTAGTGAGGAGTCTGCTGGAAGTTGAAGCCACATTTGAGAAAAATCTACAGATCCTCAAGGATGTCAAGAAAACCATACTAGATGTCAAGGTGAATGAAACCATCATCATTGTTATTAATGTCAGCATCATTATTTTTTTTTGTCTTCCTTCCATCACGTTCCTTATGGTAACAGGTGCTTGATTACAATAGACATGGACAGTAATAATATCCTAGCTTTCTTCTCGTTCCTTCCCACAAACTCATAATGTTTTCAACTTTAATATTTTTGTACATGGTACATTGTAGGAAGATTATGAATTATACTTGTACACTGTAGTTACATACAGTTACACTCTACTTGTATCTGTATGGGCTTCACAGCTTTGTGCCATTTTAAGTCCAAGCTTAGTTAATGCTAAATTAGGTGTTAGTGAATAAATCTGATAAGTGGACACTCAAGATAATTGGAATCAGTATAATTATAAGTTAACTTGATCAGCATTTTTTTCTCTTCAGGCGACAACATGGCATGATGATTACAACAGGTAGGAAAACTGATAAGAATTAAGAGTCGACTGTTATTAATTCAAAGTTTTCAGTTTGTAGAGTCTTAATGGGTGATCAATGATTCCTCTTTATAGCAAAAGAAAAAGCAGAAAATATGACCTGTTGTTTTTGGTTTTTAAAGGTTCCGTGCCGGTGTAAAAGACTTGGAAGTAATGGTCCAGAATTTAATATGCTCTGCTTTTGAGACAATAACAACTGTCCAAGAAGGAGTGGAAATTTTGGATATTTTCCAGCACTTGTCTTCGAGAGAGGTAAAAAGT
>OX421454.1:36709009-36716509 GCA_949126865.1 Montipora capitata
GTGTATGACATCGTCAGTCATCTCATTTGCATATTTTACCCATTTTTCAAACTTAAATATCTCCGGAACCAATGCAGATATTTGCAAACGGTAAATGGCGTTTTTGTTCTTTTATGGAATTCTATGTGATACACTCAAAAAATCAAGTGGTAAAATTTTGATCATAGTACCACTTTATTAATCAATTAAACCAGAGAAACCATGGCACCCACAAAACCAGTGAAACCATTCATGAAACCCTGAAGAAGCCATGCATGTACATGTAAGCATGAAATAGTCACACCTTGTTCATGACTTGTACATTCTTTTACACCAGTCAGTGTCACTACTATAATAATACAGGGATGTCTAATTAGCTTTATATTTGTGTTCCGTAACACCAAGTTGTAACCCTAGTTATGCAAAAGTAGCACAGTTAAGCCTCAGCTTACATGAAACACTTTCCCTGAGCACTTTTGCAGCAATAAAGAGGAAACAATGACAACATAAATATTATCTAGAGATCGAAAAATTGTTTTATCAAGGGAGAAAATTCGTATTGTTTTATGCCAATATTTGAAGTTTATTCAGATACAGCCACAGAGGACACAACAAAACTGAGGACTTTGTGAAGAATTCATATGTACTGTAGGAATATGCCAACATGTCAGAAGTGAGAACACTATTAATCATAATTGTTAGTTAGGATGTAATAAAATAAAATAAAGATTTAAACTTAGAGACAGTGATTTTATAGTCAATTATTCTGTTTTACTTTGTACAATGTATCTTTTCAGGCCATCAGGCGAACAATTGACAAGAAAACAGTGGAAGTGTACCAGCTTTTCAATGAGGAACTAAACCTTGTGAAGAAGGAGTTCAACACCAAGACTGTTGATTTGCCACCCATGTATCCCCGTTATGCTGGATCTGCTGCATGGGCAAGGATGCTGAAGAGGCGAATAGACAGGCCAATGAATGTAAGAACTAAACGGTTTCCATCATGATAGTTCATATGGATGTTCTGGTTCTGAAACTCTGGAAACTTCAAAAGCGAGAACAGTGACATCACGCTTCATGTTAACCTACCCATGACCATGAACAACCTTTAAATTATCCTTAATACATGTAGTTTGCAATTGAGTTTTGAATGAATTATTAAATCAAAACTGTTGATTGGCGGTCTTTAAGAAAAAAAGGGTGTGGTTTGTGCCTTTGAGGTCCAAAACAGTGAACAAAAACATAAAACAAAGAAACTTGTCGAGTTTCATAACCATCTCCATATATTAGCTATGACTAGCCTTAAGTCAAAAACATGTAAACATGTCAGTGCAGACCACAAAATAATACAAATTAAATTTGAAGTGTGCCCAAAAAGGTTTGCTGGCTGCTATTAATAGTACAAGCATTTGATTGTTGTTTTTGTAATGACTGTTGATAAAAGATAATAAGCCATGGCTTATTTTTGTATGCATAATTATACAATCCAATTTTTTTAATGATATAAATTTGTTGAATCATAATGCTGTGGATAACCAAACATTGATTCTATTATTTATTATTAATTTATTTTTATAGTGGAACATACCGGTAATAAACATTACTAACAAATTTAATACAAGATAAAAAGATTTTTTAAGAATGGATGTAAACTTTACCATTCACTGTTGAAACAAGACCTTAATGACCTTTTGCTTTGATTTATAGGTGTTGAAGAAATCTTTTTTTCTTCCTCTTATTGGGACTGGTGAGGAAATCAGGTCGCAGTATCAACAACTGGCTCAGGTTAATTCTGTGAAAATAATAATTATATAGATTTAGCTAACTAAGCCTAAAAGTGGAGCTCCTGGGTTATTTATTCTTACTGGCCTTTGGGAAAACAAATTTGAATTTATTTTGTTTAGTCTATGATGAAAAGCAATCAAACAAAACAAAACAATTTAAAATGGCCATGGGTTGAATCGTTACTTCTGTCATAAGTTGTCCAGGCATCATGCAACCTTACCAGATAGATATGCCAAAAATTGTTTATACATAGCAAAAAGCAGCTCTAAACAAATTAAAAATAAACACTCAGCTTTAAGTTTATATCTCTTCAATGCTTGACTCGAATAACTGTGTAGCCACCAGTGTGGTCCTGACCACAGGTATATATGTCAAACCTGGATTGAAACCAGCAAAAAATGCAGGAAAAAATATTTTCCAAACCATTTTCCACCTGCACACAAAAAGCGTAGACTATTAAGAGCTTTCCAGTTGACATAGTATGGCCATGTAACCGTGTTGAGCCACAGAAAGCTTGTGAAAAATTAAGCCTTGTTTTATATATATATTTAGGTGTCCTGATTACAAGAAGTTTAAAACCTGGCTTGAGTCTGCGATCAATAAAAAACCAGTGCTTGGTCAGCTGTCAACTTAAATAAAACAACTGACCTCGAAGAGCTCTAGACTTGAGCCCTTGATATGGCCACATGATACTGGTCAGTGGCTAACCTTGTCTTGACAGGTGTCAATTGACCTTAACATAGATGTCCAATACCATAATTTCTGGCTGATTACCCGGTCGGCACATTAACCGCACTGGCACATTTTTGTTGTGTGAAGAAAATAAATGCAACAGATTACCTGCACTGCCCTATAACCTACACCCCAAAACCAAAATAAAATTATCCATTAAGGCTTCAAGAGAGTTACCAGTAAAGTAGAATTTAAAAACTAAGCTCATGTTACTTAGAAGCAGTCTTGCTAATGTTTAGCAGTCAAAACAAATGCAGAGTTCTTCATTCATTTTAATCAACATATTTTGACAAAATTAACATTAACAAAGGTTCTTACTTTTTGGCAGACTCTGGTTGCTAAAAACACAGCGCCATATTGAAAATTAAAGTGAGGAAGTCTGGGCGAGTTTGTTTTTGATGTGAAGAGCTTGGATCAAACCATTCAACAATTAGGCAAAAAAATGATATCTCTGGTCTATTTAATGCAAAATTAACATTGTTGGATTACCCGCAGGTTATCAGCCAGAAATTACGGTATCATGTTGGGCTTATTGATTATTATTATTATTACAACAAAAATTCCTTGAATACTTCTGTCCCCAGAGGCTGTCTTGCCATTCTGTACGGGCGTACGCTGATGTCATAACCAAAATTTCTTGTATAGATAGATTTCCCAAAAAATCTTACCCATGGTTCTCTGCTGGTGCACTTTGCATGTCTGAGCTCTGCTATTATTTAGTATTCAAATTTTGCAGTGAATGTTGATTATAACCCCTCAAATGACTATACATGCTTACAAATAGGCATTGCCCAAATTGTTCTATTTTTCCAAGTGAAAACCAGGTTGTATAATAGTGCCATTTTGTAGAAATGGTTGTCTTTCTTAATTATGAACTCCTGCCCCTGGCATACAAAGTGGACCTGAATGAACAATAGTATGAGGTACATAGATTTATTTGTTTCTTGACACCCCCTACAGTTATAAGCTCAACAACATTAAATATTGCAGGACTGTATACAATGTAAGTCAGCTAATAGAGTACAAAGCTTAACTTAGTTGGTATTTTGTATTTTTGTATTTAGTTGTTACTAGTAAGACTAAGTGTATGTTTTCCAAACAAATTCTTTACACAAAATCAGCACTGTCATCCTCGGGGAATTGTTTAGGCTAACAAGACTCGATGTAGTGCTGAGTTCTGAAGAATTGCCATGGCTCATGATGGTAAACACTGTCTAGGTTTCTCTCTCACCTCTTCATTCCTAATGGAGCATAATATTATTATGTCCTCAACTAATATTCACACCACTAGGAGAGGAATAGGTTTTTTAAGATGCTTGATTGTTCAACATGGCTCAGCTCTTTGACGACTCTAAAGTGTTTGTAAGTAATCCATTTATCTATAGTTGGTTATGGTCATTTTCTGCAGGCCCTTGATGAGTTTGTGAGAAAGACATTCAATGAGTGGACTTCAACTGTGGACAAAGAAGCCACAAAACTTCTTGAAATCCCTTTGATGCGTCGCAGCCAGGATAAATCCGGGACCCTTGATCTCAATTTTGACAGGTAAATATTGCAGCTGTAGTCAATAATTCTTTTTACCTATTTTAAATCATAATTTATTGACCTTAAAATTTTCTGTTTGAAAGAGTTTGTTATGACTAATGTGATTTTATTAAACACTCAACTACGGAAATCAGATTTCCAGCATTTTCAGTGGTTCGCCAGACACAGGCTGTCAGTTCATATATGGTCAAGGAATGCATCAGCAGTAAAGCAAGTTGAAAACAATTTTGCAGCTCTGAGAAAAAATGGTCAACAAAAGTCAATATTTATTCTACTCGCTGGGCTTGCTGGATATAAAATAGTTATAACCAACTTGGCGCTACGTTCCTCGTTGGTTATCTATCACTTCATATTCAGTGTGCCCTCATAGAATAATTATTTGTTAAATATTTAGGGGATTCCAGTTTCACAATGTGCATCGATCTTTTCGATAAGTTTTAGAGATTGTGTTCTCGCAGGGAATATGAAGGAGTCATGAAGGGGTCAATAACTGTGGATCTCTATAGTTTATTATTGGTTGGGTGAGTCAGGTGTCCAGCTCTGTCAACTTTTTGAGCTGAGATTTGCATTGTAACTGGAACACTAGTGAAGTGCCATCATGTTTTCTTTTGAAAAATTTGGTTTTATCAAACGAACTGACAAGGGAAATTTAAACCACCAAAAGAAAGATTTGTGGGCCAACATTTCAAGCATTAGCCCTTTGTCAGAGTGAATTCATTGTATTTCTTCTTTCCTCCCTGACTGATCTATGACTTTGGTTGGAAATTTAAAATCAATGTTATCACTAAAACTGAAAAAGTGACTTTGGTCATTTGTAGGACTCTTGTGAAGCTGTTTAATGAAATCCATTATTGGGAAAAGCTGATGTTTGAGACACCCCACTATGTGTCTGAACTGTATATGAAGAAGGAAGACCTGAGAATTCTTAGAGAAAATGTGCTACTTGTTGTGCGTGACTACAACAGGTATGTGCCCAGAAATTGTATGTGACATGAAGTATTTAAGCACGTCTTATACCAGTTTCCACACTTTCAAGAAACTGTACTCTTTAGAATGATAGACTTTACAACACTGTATTTCATAGTAACTGTTACCAAACAGCTATGTTATGGTAACAAAGTCATGTAAAACAACATTTTGTCAAGCAAAATGGTGTTTTACATTTTGCTTGACAAAATGTGTGCATTGTTGTGATGTAATACATGTAGGTTTCCATAGCAGCCATCAAATTAACACACCCAATATTTTGTTAAATTTTGGTGTCCCTACCTCCTGATCAAGTTACATGTACCTACCTCAGCTTATATCAAAAATTTGATACAGGTTGAACAACAAATATTTCCTGTATTTTCCTGTCATTTGCTCAACAGAATTATAGCTGTCCTATCAACAGAGGAACGTGGATTGTTCAGAGAGAGGATAAGATCATTGGACAAGAAGATCCACCCTGGCCTTACAAAGCTCACCTGGGCATCAAAAGGCATCTCCGATTACTTCATTGGAGAGTGCAGAAATAACTGTAGTAAGGTAAGGATGGTAACGCACACTTTAGGCAAAGGTGTTTCTTTGTTTTCCTCAGGCTGCAATGATTTAAAGGGAAGGGAATCAAACAATCAATCAGGGAATTTAATACCCCCATCCACAACCCTGCAAGGCCACACCACCCAGAACTATGTACCCAACTCTTTAATAAAATATACAGGCAATTTTTCCTAGTCTTGGGACCTATTTCCGAAAATAAATTGATTGGTCAAAATATGAATATTATTTTCCGCAAAATTTCACAAGATCTCGGCTTACTGCTGTGGCCACAAATCAGGAGGCAATCAGTTTTGGTGATGATGATGATGATGATGATTATTATTATTATTATGAATAATTTACATGATTTTAATTTCAAGGAAATCTTAGGAAGGCCCTTCCTGGTAGTTTTACATCCAGTTTCTGTTGCAAGGAAAAGGATATAGTCATGTGTGGGATATGCCAACTGGCTTAATTATTGTTCTAGAAAAAAATTAATGCGAAACAATGGTTGACAAACGCTTTTAATATTTAATTCTACCTTGACCTTTTAGCCACCTACATGAAGGAGCGGGCTGTGCTTGCCAGCAATGAATCATGAATTTATCCTTTACTGTCTTAGGTGCAAGATATCGTAGATGACTACAAGAATGCAAACTTGACCATCTCCAAGAACTGTAAAAAGATCAGTGAGATGTTGCTGATTAAGATTGATGGCAAAAGAGTTTATGACAACCTGGAATTTGAGGATGAACAGGTGACAAAATCCATTTAATATAAAAATATTATTAAACTCCTCTATTTTATTTTACTTTGTTTAGTGATTTGTTTGATTAATCAGTTCATTTAAGTAAACAGATAATTTTACTGTCTTGCAGAAGAACCATCGTAGTCTTGTGCAGACACGACTACAAGTCATTCATTTGGAAGTAGTTGGCGTCATGAAACAGACTTATGAAGTTTTCAAGCATGATGGACAAGAGGTGTTCATAACATTTAGTTTTTGTACAACATGGTCCTTTAACATGTCTTTTCTGGTTAAACCAAGATCCCTTAAGCTTTGGGATAGTCAGCAAAATAATTCTGAATTTGTATCAATTTCAGGTGCAATCCCACTGGCTACGCTACACAGAGAAAATTGATCGTATGGTAGAAGAAGCATTCAGGCTGAATGTGAAGTGGTCACTACAAGAGCTATCCAGAGCTATTAATGGCGATGGAAAAAGTGCTCCAAATCCTCTGCTTAGGGTCAAAGTTGTCCTTGAGGGAGACAAGGTTGGTGCTAACCACATAACAGATACCAAGAAAAATGAAGTCACTTTAGAAAAGTGTAAAGATCATTAATGTTATAATTTTTATCTAATTATTGTACAACATCTTTTGCTCTTTGTTTCTTCTAGGTTGAGTTTTCCCCTACTCTGAAGAAGCTTGCTAGTATGATGGAAAACATTGCTGTTCAGCTGACAGCATGTCTGTCCATTTTTCAGCGACTTCCAGACCTTCTCACTAGGAAGAGATCAACCAAAGAGGTACAGTGTAGTCATTATGTCGGTTCTAACGCACAGTCAGCCTTATGAAATTTCTTCCTTAGTTTTTTAGCATTAATTAAACTAAACAACTGTAACTCTACAGTCTCTTAATTCATTATGTGATTCTTTCAGCCTGTGTATGTCATCATTGAAAGAGATGACGAGACAAAGAAGATTCAAGCCAGCATAAAGGCTGGCATGTCAGCAAATGCATCTCATCTGCAATCATACCTCAGTAACTGGGATAGGTAAGTTTTCTTTGTAATACAGTTGTAGCACCCTTTTTCTACCAAGGTGATCATGCATACATTTGCTACAATTGTACCAGACTTGTACCACACTAGCTCTACTTCCAAAACGTTTGGTACATCCTTTTGGCATGTACATGTTCATTATTATGTGAAGTTCT
>OX421454.1:36721509-36724009 GCA_949126865.1 Montipora capitata
ACCCTCTGATTGTACAACCTCTTTCATTCTCAGGTGCAAGAGATGTTGGACCAGTTGAGTGGCGAATGGGTTGCATTCCAGCAGTGTTTGATTGACAGTGATGCTATGCTGAAGAAAAGCAAAGAGAAATTCAAGACAGGATTGATTCATTCTTCTGACGAATTCAAGAAAACTGTCACTGCATTGTTCGATGAATTTCACAACAGAGGCCCATTCAGTAGCTCAGTTTCTGTGAAGGAGGTTTGTATTGCAATATCTTCACATATTCGAGACATTTCAAAGGTGGCTCACTAATTCAGGCAACATTAAATTAACACTAGAGAATGTGCCGAGAGAAAAATAATTATATGGGCTATTCATCTTCATCACCTCAACAACCATCTCATAATATGTAATTTTGTGTCTTTAGCTCTTTGTCTTCACTAGTTAACTTTTGCACCTGGTCATTTCCCCCATCTTGGGAACTGCTGACTTGTATTCAGTTTTGTCATTGTTGTGCACCGATGTAGGCACTTTTCAGGTTTATTCATAATACATGTAAGCTCAACAAAAAGGAAAATAGGTATATCAATTACTGTAAATTTGTTGTAATGAGCATCAAGGAGAATTTCTTGTTGGGTCAATCTTCTCTAGGCTCTGGAAGAGGTTAAGGTCTACCATGAGCAAGTCACCAACTTGAAATCCCAAGAAACCAAGCTTAGAAGAGGGCTAAACATCTTCAAGATCGAACAAGCACCATCAAAAGACCTGCAAGGAATAGAAAAGGATCTGGAACACCTTGAACAGGTCTGGGCCATCACCAAGGAATGGGAAGGACTGTGGGATTCCTGGAAAGTTGGCAAGTTTGAAGAACTTGTTACTACTGACATGGAAACAACATCACAGCTATTGTTTAAGAGGCTAAACAAGCTGTCCAGAGAAGTGAAGGTGGTGTAACGTAATCATTTGTTATTCTTTTAACTAAAGATACTTTAGTCTCCCTTTTTTTTATTGTAAGCCATAATTTAGAATACCTTCTTACAAAACATCTAAATGCTAGAGATCTCTGAAATTGTTTCCCTGACAAAATGCTCTTTTTGCAGGACAAAAACTGGGAGATCTGTGATTCTATCAAGTCTCGTATAGAACAGTTCAAGCGTACCATGCCTTTGATCCAGGACCTAAAGAACCCAGCCATGAGAGACAGGCACTGGGCCCAGATCAAGTCAGAGGTTCAAAAGCCTTTTGACCATAATGGTGAGATATAAGTCCAGGATTGAGCCTCATTAGGTGCATCACGAAGTGTCCCCTTGCTCTTTTCTCCAACATTACTCGGGTCTCAGAATACACTGGGCAATTAACGTTACAAAGTGTCCCCCAAATGCTTCTTGTCAAGTAAAGATAAACAGATGCATTTACCCTAACCATTGAAAAAATAACGCTAACCTTTACCGTACATTATTGTTGGAAATAAATGTAGGTAGCGAATGCTTCTAAAGACTTAAGGGAACACTTCTAATGAACCAATTGAACCATACACCTAGGTGTAATCCTGGACATAAGCGACAATGGTATGACTTGTTTTGTTCTGTTATATGAAGGAAATACGTCACTTGTAACTTCCTGTTAAAGGAAAATGCCAAATGATTAGGGTTTAAATGGCTACTGATACCAATTTTGCTGCTGAATCAGTACTGTCTCTCTCGACCCAAGACTCAGGGGATGACTGAGACATACTCCTGGGGAGATTACTGCAGGTATGGAGGACTTGCATCCTCTCCAGGGGGGGGAGTAACAATGCACTAATTTGCTTTACATGTATCTTACCAAAACTGTTTCCTAGAATTGATGTGACTGACTTTACTGTTACCTTCCAGAAAAAAAATATCTTTTAAGGTTACAAAACTATTTTAAGTAAGTAAAGACTATTATTTTACTAGTAAAAAAAGGCTTTACTTGGAGTACTATTCTTGTCAAAGAAAGTGCTTATCAATATGACAGTGAAGCAATACTTTCCCTTTTATCAGCATATTTTATCTGTATAATATTATACATATTTGCCTCAAATTTATTTAGCTGAGGACTTCACTCTTGAAAAGATCATCGAGTTGGGTTTGGATCAGTTTGCAGAGCAGATAAGTGAAGTCTCTGGGGCCGCCAGCAAAGAGCTTTCCATAGAACAGGTACAGTAAGGTGTTACATTAGGCTTGAAAAAGGTTCTTATTGTCCCTGAGGAAAATTTGTAGTTAATGGCACTGGAATCATCTTTGTAGTATTGAAATGTTGGTGTTTTTGGTAACTAGGCAATTGCAACCATTGCTGAGAGCTGGGAGCAGATAACACTGGATATTGGACCTTACAAGGACCGTGGACATTTCAGGCTCAAGTATGAAAAGTTTATTCAACATCTGCATGGCTTAGTGTAGGATTGTGTTGGGAGTATCTAGGAGAATTAATTTTTGGCAACAAGCTCCTGGCTGTATTGAATGCTGCTGGCACATTAGGCCTTACCATGTCATAC
>OX421454.1:36729009-36751509 GCA_949126865.1 Montipora capitata
CAATAATGCAACTTAACGAAAATATATTAATTTATTTTATCGTGGATTAAACTGGATTGCAAATATTATGCATGTTAAATAGGCATGGCTGTGTGATGTGGAACGGAGCATGCGGTGGACACTTAAGGAATTGCTGAAACAGTGTAGACTTGCTTTGAGGAAAAGTACCAGTAGGCGTGACAAGTGGGTTAAAGAATGGGCAGGCCAGGTAAGTGATTACCATTTTTATTTTAATTTAATAAACTGCATTATACGTCTATAAAACCCTGTGAAAACCAATTCCATTTACCAAGCTAGAAAAAGTGCCACAAATAGGAAACCTCTCTACTCTTTCACGGCTTGTGTTGGTTGTCAATGGCTTGATTAACATGTTAATGAGAGACCAAAGTAGATAATTAGTTGTTACATTCATTTGCATCATAACAGAATGGTTTTATGGAAGTACATGTTCATGACCACTTTTCAAGTTGTACAGTCGTGTACTATCCAGGCCTTTATTTAGGTTGGCAGATGGCAGGCTAAAAAATTCATGTTATTTTTCTGAAAAAGATTTGTTCCAATCTGTGAAACTTCACTCTCCCTTGCAGTTGACTATCACCTCCAGTCAGATGCAGTGGACAAGTGATTGCACCAAGGCATTGGCCAGCACAAAAGAGCGAGGTGACAAGAAAGCTTTGAAGAGTTTGAAAAAGAAACAGGCAAGAAGTGTAGCATTATTTTCTGTATACTACCAAATGCTCCCTGAACTAACTATTTAATCCTTGGTTTTAACTCTCTCAATCAGTGGCAATCAAGAGGAAGCTGCTTGTGTTTAAGAATATACATGTACCTCATTTTCTGGAGGGTTTATTTGCAGAACCAACATTTCCATCTCCTTTCCATTTTGAAAAGGATAGCACATTACATTATAAGAAATGAACAATTTGATTTCATTTTCCTGGATTTGTGTTTATTTTATTCATGTTTTCTTCGCAAGGAGTGAATTCCATCTGCTTTTTCTGTATCAACATATTTTGTCTTTTTGTCCAAAGAGAGAGTTTACAATCACTTTTTTTGTCTCTGCTTCAGATTTCCATGCTGAATAAATTTTCTGAGATGATTAGAGGTAACTTGACCAAGATTCAGCGACAGAAGATTGTAGCTCTGGTCACCATTGAGGTGCATGCTAGGGATGTAATTGAAAAGATGATCAAGTCTGGTTGTGGTGATGTGACTGCCTTTGAATGGCTTAGTCAGTTGAGACTGTATTGGGACAAGGTATTTGGCTTTGCAGTGTTTAATGTTGTCTTAGTTATGGCTGTACGGAACACTGTGTAAGGACAGGTAATTACAAATATTATTGTAATTTATCTGTCCAAGTTGTTGGCCTGCCATTATTGGCCAGTGAATCATTTAATACAAGTTTGACAACTGCTTGCAGGCCGGCTCAATGAAATCAAAGTCATTCCATTTTGAAAAATCTGTTGAAGTGCAACATGTTTTTGACACGTGAGGACATCCTTTGAAAAGTGGCCTCCTCAGTAATCAGAATGGGGACAAACAATCCAGGGAAAAAATACCACGCCTTCTGACTGGGGGGACATGTTAGCCTAACATTTTCGTAGTGTACAAATTGGCCTTACCTGGTCATTGTTTTGTTGGCATGTGAAGGAACAATGCTTCCGAGAAGACAAGGGGATTAGCATGCTAGTTTAATGAAGTTAAATGCAATTTAACTGACTCAGAGTTAACAACTAGGGGTCGCTGTGGTAAATTGTTGTCAGAGGCTTTGTTATATTTGTGCATGCGTCGCATTCCTCGCGTGTCTTGGGTTGTACAGCTTATTTATCGGTGTGGCGGGAAGAAGGAACATTTTTGTGTGGAACGTTTAGCAGTTTTCCCCTACCTTCCCCCCATATACTTTCCATTGTTTTTGAGTGTGATGGGTGCATGCTTATCTTCTCTGCTACGTAGAGGCTCATGACTGGGCAGTCAGGTTTTGGCGCCATCGGACTAGTGGAAGTTCCAGGATGTCTCAGGCACCCAACCTTCACTTTGCGATGTTAACTGCAAATAGTTGTATGGATAATAGAGGGGAACATTGGGGTGTATTAGAAACCGCAAAACCGAAGAGAAAATCATCCAAAACCGCAAAAAAATTCGGCCAAAACCGAAAACCGCATACAAAACCGTCAGAAAACCGATACAATGGTGACAAGTGGGGCATACAGAGCAAACTACACACACTTTATTTAATCAAAGTATTTTTGGATGTCATGGACTTCTCTAAAGCATTCATATCTTTTAGTATCTGCTAAAATCATAGGCTTTATTTCTGCCGCTCTCTCGAGCCCGGACTTTGTGGGCTCATTTTCCGTGAAGCCAAGCTAACTTAGGAGAACTTTTATATTTCTTCGCGCGCAACCCTAAAGGAGACCTTCACGGCTACATATGATTGCATTTTGCCCAAACACCCTAAGTGAGACCAAAATCCGAAATTTACACCTCCAGGCGAGACGACGAGCATCCCTCCCCTTTTTATATGGGACCCCTCCCCTCTCCGAGCACCGCCCTTGCATATCGCGACGTTGCACCAAAGAGAAAATTTGTCGATGTCCCTAATTCATCTTGCTGGCCTTGGGAATTGTTGTCATCTGCACTGACTTAATCACTACATTCATCAAATTCTTGCTGGCCTTCATCAGAGTGACTACAATAGCTTCCTCACTCATTTCATGCTCGTTCAGATCTTCATGGGGTCCTTCATCTTCATCCACTCCGCACCAACTCGGGCATCATTCGACACACGTGATCCCCTACCGTGACATAACTGGCTATAGAGTGTTTTCATGCGACGTCTTCAGAAATTGAGCTCTATTATCACTCAAACGTTTTCTTTTGTTTCGGAGGAAAAACAAGGTTACTGATCACGTGAGTGAAAGTCCCCTATGGGACCTTACATTCTATTTATCAGGCGCTAGTACAACCTCATTTCAACTACTGCAATATTGTTTGGGGAAACTGTGGAGTAACTTTGCAGGACAAACTGCGAAAACTACAAAACAGAGCAGCCAGTGTCCTATGACGCTGACGTCAACAATTTATTTGAACTCTTGAGATGGAAATCTCTAGTCTCTCAAAGGCAAATTGAAAGAGCAACAATGGTATTTAAGTCCCTACAGGGACTAGCACCTGGGTATCTCTGCTCGAAATTTGTCCATCGCGATTCTGGTAATTGTTTGAGAGGCTCTGTGAATAAGGTAAATGTTCCGCAACCGCGCACAAAATACTACAGAAAATAGCTTTAGCTACAGTGGCGCAGTTTTGTGGAACAGTTTGCCATTAGAACTAAGGAAAGCAGCGTCCCTCAGTCAATTCAAATGACTGATTAAAGAGGTTATCTAAGCCATTATTCTAAACACGGTATTCATGGAAAGCAGCTTTTATTCTATGATATTGAGTAAGATAGTTAATGTAGTTTACATAGTTTTATCTATAGTTGGTTTTAAATTTTTAATTGTACATATGGTTTTTATATTGCTGATGAATTGTACCGTGATTAAATAAAGATTAAATAAATAAATAAATGAATAAATAAAAAACACTCTATTCGAGATCAATTTCCGCTCAAATCTAAGAGAAACCGGAACCCAAATAGGACAAAATAGGAAAACCTAAAAAGCACATCGGATAACAAAACCGAAAAACCGCTCATATTTTCTATAAAAACCGAAAACCAAATGCTAAAAAACGAAAAATCCGCAAACCGCAATGAACACCAAAACCGAAAAACCGATCTAAAAAATAGCCAAAACCGCAAAACCGAAAATCCCAATGTCCCCCTCGATAATACAGTAGTTGTTAGTTATGAGAAGTAAAGTATACCCACTTCAAAAACAAGAAATTCATCGAAGATGCTTCATTAAAGGAGTTTGCCTCCAAGAGGTAACCATACAGGTTGTAGCTCAGATGTAAAACTTGTGTCTATTGTTACAGGATATCGATGACTGTGTGGTGCGGCAAACAAACACTCAGTTTCAATATGGCTATGAGTACTTAGGAAATTCTGGCAGGCTTGTCATCACTCCTTTGACAGACAGGTTTGCAATATTAATAAATGAATAATCCATTTAAAATTGTTCCTGTGGGATGTTTGGGTTTTATTATTCCACTATGACGCCATCTTACCATATTTGGTCAAGAGAATGCGCAAAATATGAGACGCTAATACACTGTAGTGTCCTGGTTTGACCGGTTTAGAACAAAGCAAATATGAACGGAACGGGAGTTTTTCAATGAAGGAAATTGTCTTCAACACGATACAAAGCCTGATAATTTAGCTTGTTATCCAAATAATGATCTTTGCCTGGCTTTTTTTGTGCTGTTTGCATCGTTTGCACGCGCCCTGAAGGACAGATGAAGCATTTTTTTCAAAACACTCTTACCAAATAAATTGAAGCAAAGTAACACCTTTTTTGTAGCGGAATAATAAATCTCTTATTTTATGCTCATATTTTTCCTCGCCCTTTCGGGGCTCGGAAAAATACTACGTACCTCGCAAAATATCCACGCGTATTATATGAATATTTGAGACATTTTTCACATGCCATATAGCATCTAAAGGTAGCTGATCATTGCTCTCTACCATGCAATCAGGTCTGTCATTAAGTGAGATACATTAATAAATATTGGCCTGTCAGGCCTAATTTGGTTCATCCTGCAGTTCTTGGATTTTCACTGCCATGATGAATGTCTTACATTGTAAGTGAATTATATCAACAAGTCAGTTAGTGCAGCTTCATTATATAAACTCTCCTGTAGCATTTTTCCTCACAACTCTGACAATGTTACTTTAATATACTATTACGGGATCTACTTGAGTCAGGACTAACGTGAGATTGCACTCAAATCCGGCCTCCTACTGATGAACAGTTACTGCATTCCGTGTCTGGCAGTTTGTGTGCCGTTACTGATCATCACTTTGCTGTCTGTTTTCACAAACGTATCAGTAAGAGTTATCTATTTAGTATGTAACTGTAGCGCATTACACTTAAATCTTCATCTGTGATTGCATCTTACAGATGTTACATGACATTGACGACTGCTCTTCATCTCCACCGCGGTGGTAGTCCCAAGGGCCCTGCTGGTACAGGCAAGACTGAAACTGTGAAAGATCTTGGCAAAGCACTTGGCAATTATGTCATTGTGGTGAACTGCTCCGAGGGTCTGGACTACAAATCCATGGGTCGCATGTACAGTGGACTGGCTCAGGTATCTGTTAAATGAAGTAATGTAAGAAGAAAACCTTGGTGGTTCATTTTAACTTTGGCCAATCACAATGGGTGCATTTGTTTCATTCACGCACAATGGAAACAAATAAACGGAGCATAGTTAGAAATCCTAACTGGCAGAAGACAGACCAGTGCAATGCTTATAAGCGCCACCACGGATTTTATCTGAGACTACCCAGTGCAATAGATACATCCTGTATTGCTAGTAATTGAGGTGTGAGTCAGTTTTCATAATCAACCTGAAATGTCCTCTTACACTCTGACTTCTCCTCTTTCTTCTCTTCTAAATTATAATGAGCTGTTTCTAGAAATATGAACGCTAAACCTCACTCCTCCAGTAAACTTTGCAGTTGCAAAAACCTTAACATAAAATAATTTAAGTTCTAACCTCAAATTTATGTGCATATTGTACACTGGACACTTTAAAAGTGAAAATATTTTTTTTTTAATGTGAGGTGTTTCATTTATGTCAAAGGCAGTGTCATTTGATTTATTTCTTAACAGACTGGAGCTTGGGGTTGCTTTGACGAGTTCAACCGTATCAACATTGAAGTGCTGTCCGTAGTTGCCCAACAAATTCTTTCCATTCTGTCTGCTTTATCAGCTGGTGCAACGCGATTTGTGTTTGAGGGTAGAGAAATCAATCTCGTCTGGTCTTGTGGCATCTTTATCACTATGAATCCAGGTCATTAGAATCGTATTTCAAGGATGAATTCACGTTCACCATCAATGAGTCTCAAGGCATTCAATGAGTTTGTTTTTGCCTTAGGTTATGCCGGCCGAACTGAGTTACCAGATAACTTGAAGAGTATGTTCAGACCCATTTCCATGGTGGTGCCAGACTCGGCCATGATTGCAGAAATTATTTTATTTGCTGAAGGATTCAATAACACAAAGGCAAGTACCTAACTTCTTTGTACATCGGCATGTAATGTCGTTCAGGTGTGCATATCGAGGCTGCATGGAGACCTCTAATCACTATCCATTGGGTGAGTCACTATCGAGTAGATAACGAACATGAGGTTGGAAACCCTTATCTGTTGGATAATGATTTATTCAATTGATTGTGCTATCAAACCTTTTTAACAAAGGAGGGTTTTATTAAACGTAATGGATACAAAATGAGAGGAGGATGGCAAGCAAAAGGCAGGTTTATTCGTTGTTTCCCTTGTTCATTTCACAGTCGTCATATTTTTTTCATTTATTGGTTCATTCATCTAAATTTCTCTATGCACTGATTCAAAGCTCTCTTTGAACTCTAATTAGAGACTAGTGATATTTTGTAATTCATTTTCCAGGTTCTTGCCAGAAAAGTACATACTTTGTACTCCCTGGCAGTGCAGCAGCTGTCCAAACAGGATCACTACGACTTTGGTCTGAGAGCTCTCACCTCTGTGTTGAGATATGCTGGCAAAAAGAAGAGAGGTAACCCTGATATGTCTGATGAAGAGGTAATGACAGTATAAATAGCTCTGATTAGTGAACCTGTCCCCTGTTTCTGTGATCATCCAAGGAGGGAATTGCATTGCCAGTGTAAAATTTGCATTGACGTCAGTCAGTGGTCGCCTCTTTGTTCAGTTGAGGAGCAGCCTTTTAGCCTCTGTAGAAGGCTGCCTATGTGGTTGCATTCGCATTGTCATAAAGACTGCTGTGTTTGACCCTTATTCTTTATACAATGTATGTATTGAGCCAGGTTATAGACTGATTCACTGTTATTGTCTTTGGTCTTGGATGATCTTCAGTTCTTAGGGCTACCTGAAACACCTGGATTGTCATACTGGATTTCTCCCCATCTCTAGGAA
Source organism: Montipora capitata (assembly GCA_949126865.1). Classification (NCBI taxonomy): domain Eukaryota; kingdom Metazoa; phylum Cnidaria; class Anthozoa; order Scleractinia; family Acroporidae; genus Montipora; species Montipora capitata. Next base: position 36,736,082 of record OX421454.1, read on the forward strand.
TCTTGAACACAAACTCTAAAGTTCTTGTATGGTTGATGAGTTTTTTTTTAATTGTCAAGTTTTCTTCCTTACAAGATCCTACTTCTGTCGATGAAGGACATGAACGTAGCCAAGTTAACATCTCAGGATCTGCCTCTCTTCAATGGCATCGTGTCTGATTTGTTTCCTGGAGTTGAGACTCCAACCATTGACTACGGCAAGGTGAAGCGTTTATATATCTTTTTCGTTGAGTTTGCCTTTTTGTGAAAAATGAACACACATCGCAAAAATCTGGCTGGCTAGGCGAATGAATAACAGGTTGGTTAAAGTTAAACCGAGTGGAAGATGAGTGTCTGTGAAATCAAAGGGCAATCACCACAAGCCAATATGTCAGTCATTCATTATCTATTTCACCAGAAACCCATAAGGATTGAAACGTGTAACGCGCGTTCACAGCTTCCGAATATTCAGTGCAAACTGATTGGTTGAATGTTTCAGTGCTAAGTACCATATTTGGAAACCCCTCGCTCTTGTTGTTCCAATTATGGTACTTAGCAAATTGAATATTCAGAAGCTTGTTTCCCAGAACACAAGGGGCCGTTACACGTTTCAACCCTTATGGGTTTCTGATTTCACCCAGAAGAGGGGAGGAGAAGGAGGTAAAAATAAAGAAAAAAAAATTCCTCCGATATGCTAAAGGAGTTTTTTTCCAAACCATATTGAGATTTACAATCCATTTTGTACAAGTCTCAAATGACGTTTTACGCTCAAGTGAACTCTTCGTGAAATAAGGAACCATGGATTTTTAACAATACTTTCTAACAACTTAGATTTCAATGATCTGCATTTGTTTTTAGCTTCGTACAGCTATAGAAAAAGACATCAAGGAGTTTGGCCTCAAGCCGCATCCATCCACAATCCTGAAGGTGATACAGTTGTATGAGACCAAAAATTCCAGGTACTGTACCGTAATAGTAAGCGGATTATACAGTTCTCTAGTTGTGAGCATTAACTCTGCGCTTCTGTAACATTCTTCAGGTAGTAGACACCTTAACCTAGTTTTAAATGGAACCTCCACTTGGACAAAAAAATAACTTTAAATCCCAGTAAATAAATGTTACAGTCAAGTCAATCTAAAATATTCTCAAAGAAAGCGTTTATATTCGAAATAAGAAAGTTTTAGAATCACCTATTTTTGTTTTCAAATTTTGCAGGCGACGCCGTCTTGAATAATTGTGACGTGTTACGGTTGCCCTATTGTTATTAGACAAAAGCTCTTTGTGTCCGAACAATAGGGCAACCATATCACGTCACAGTTATTCAAGATGGTGGCGTCCGCGAGATGTGAAATTTAAAATAAGCGATTTTAAAATTCACTTATCCTGATATAAACACTTAAAAAAAAATTTCGAACAAGTATGTTTGTAAACATAATTTCCTTCGGTTTTAACTTATTCTATACTAAGGGTGGACGTTCCTTTTAACGTCGTTTCTCCCGGTTCTCCTGTAGCTCAGTGCGAAGGCTGCGTATCTAGTTAAAGGAGGGTTGCTGTTTTGGCTCCTGTTAAGGGCAGCGTCTGAACATTTTTAAGTGTGACCATGTCACTTCCTGGTATGACTCAACTAATTTGTGAGCTACCGTTGATATTTCTATATCAGACACTCCACCATGTTAGTGGGTCAGACTGGCTCTGGGAAGAGCGTGTGCTGGAAGATTCTTCAGGCATCCATGACAAGGATGAAGAGAGACGGAGAATCTGGCTTTAATATTGTCAGGGTAAGATTGCTGAAGTATACTTGTGCTCCTTTGGTATTTCAATCCCTGGTCGCAAAACCCTTGTAAGAAGAACAAACACAGAATTAAGAATTAATTTAATTTGGATTATATATTCATTAATCTTTTTAGGAGTTCCCAATTAACCCCAAGGCCTTATCACTTGGTGAACTCTATGGCGAATTTGATCTTAACACTAATGAGTGGACAGATGGAGTGTTGTCCAGTGTCATGAGACTCACCTGTTCAGGTATCAAATAAATGTGATATCATTTTCAATATCAGGTTATTCAGCGTGAAGTAAATAAGCGTATAGTGTTGTTTTCCAGAGTGGTCGGGTGATAGGCCATTTAAAGGGATGCTTGTCCATCGCAGGGTTACCCCCAGCATTTTCGCCGGTACCCATTTATACACCTGTGTGGAGAGAGGCACCGTGAGAGTAAAGTGTCTTGCCCAAGAACACAGCACAATATACCTGGCCAGGGCCTGAACCCGGACCACTCGATCCGGAGTCGAGCACTCTAACCATGAGGGCACCATGCCTCCCAACAATGTTAATCTTTAGTAATTATGATGATATAACGTCAATGAACAATACTGTTTTTTCCAAACGTTTGTTGATCTGTGTTTGATCAGATGAGCGACCAGATGAGAAGTGGATCTTGTTTGATGCTCCAGTCGACACTTTGTGGATAGAGTCTATGAACTCTGTTATGGATGACAATAAAGTTCTGACTCTTATCAACGGCGAACGTATAGCTATGCCAGACCAGGTCAGTACAGACATCGATTTATGCCATTTACCAGTTGTTATATGGGCTCTTGGAACAGGTTCAGAAAATAGTAATTAAAAACATATATACAACACAGATATGTCCCCTACACACAATGGAGGTGCATCTGATAATCTATCCAGTGCAGTTGGAGTTTACTAAGAGCTGTATGATATCTAGTTGATTTAAAGTGCATAAACCGTAGGCAAGTTTTTAAGGGGTTTGGGGGCGTACAGTGGAGCTTATATATACGTGAAATACGATGGGCAATTAATAATCTTGTATATTTTAGTTTAAAAATCAACACCAGTCCTGCGTGCCATTGAAGTGATGGGTGAATGGCGCAGAGAGCATTGGGCCTGCATAGATTTATAACTATAGATTTTGTGGGTCATTTATTATGTCCAAGATAATTTTAATCATGTTATGCAAAATTAAATGCAAATTATGTCAAACAAAAAAAGCACAAGTAAAAGAACAGATGACCTTTCGTCTTATCAAGAATAAATGGACGGCAAGGGGATCTATATAAAAAGTGGCTTGGCTTATAACCAGGAGAAATTACAACGAGGGGACTTATATTATGATAATCATTGCGGTACTGGATGCAACTTTTTTTGTTCGGAGGTGATGCAGCTTCTTGAATTGCGTCGATATTTCAGTGACCTCTTTCCTTTCTGCACTCAGGTTTCTCTGCTGTTTGAGGTAGAAGATCTTGCTGTTGCCTCACCCGCTACAGTCAGTCGCTGTGGCATGGTGTTTACCGATTACAAAGATGTTGGTTGGCAACCGTATGTGGACTGTTGGCTTGGAAGGAGACAAGATAAGGTATGAGTGTCAGATGTGAACATTGCCATAGTTGTTATTTAGAGGCATAAACTTCCTTCGGAGGAGGTCTTCCAAGAGTGGAAGAATGGTGGTGAATATGCTAGTTTGCCTGCTTTTCGATAGCCGGCGTGGCAGGCGCTAGAAAGGGGAAGGGAGCAGGGAAATCGCAATCGGGCGCGCGCGCGCGCGACGCGATGCGGCGCGCCTGCCACGCAGGCTAGCTTTTCGACCTCATGATTAGTGGTTTCAGGTCTGGCCTTAAAACGGTAAGAAACTTTGCTTCATACGGTCACTCCCCTTCTGGTTTATACATGGTAACAGTGAAGTACTGCTTGAGGAGACCCTGTGATGGATGAGTAACCTTTGAAGGGAGGAGTAACAATACTTTTAGTTGCCATATGAAGCAGTAACCAGAACAAGCTTTGGCCATCTTAGGTGACGTGGCTTGCGATTGAACTACAGAAAGTTTTTATGTCGTCAATAGAAATGCGATCGTACGTTAAAAGAAGGAGGGTCAGACTCATTCTCTCATCTTTCAATGTCTTGAAAATGCTGTTTCTTCTCCTCAGCAATCTGTGGAACATTTGCAGAGGCTGTTTGAGAAGTTTGTTCCCAAGGTTCTGGACTTCCGAAGCCATCACTGCAAGGAGCTGATACCCACATCGGAACTGAACTCTGTGATTTCCTTGTGCGTGTTATTTGATGCCCTGGCTACTGAAGAGAACGGGGTTCGTTTTTGTCGTCGTTTGTCATTGTTGTCTTCTTTTTTTTTTTTTTTCTCCAAAATGCTTTTTATAAACATATTTGTTGTTACTTTAACTGGCAAATGTTGTGAGGCTAATTTACAGCATTTACACAAAATTACACGTTGCGTTGATTCACCGTTTTCTATTTTTTACTTTCACAAGGAATTAATGATAAAAATCAACGATAAAAATTCAGAACAGAACGACGTTTCGACTGCACTTCCGTCGCATTATTTCCTCGCATTGAACTTGATCATGACCGAAGCGCGGTCGATACGTCGTTTTTACCGTTGATGTTTACCATATGGGCTGGAGAATCTGCGACCCCTGAGAATTTCGCATTTAAGTCTAAGCACCCATTTCAAATAGCGCTGATAAACAGTTATTAAGGGTGCGTTCGATTGACTGTATTCCGGAATAGGAATAAATGGAATACAAGTTGGAAATCCTTCGTTTTTGCGGAGATTCACATTAAAATTGTCAAACATTTTCTAAAATGCTATTTTAAACATATTTTTATCATCCTTGCAGCTTCAAAACGAGTCAAACATACCGTTTTAATCATCACTCCACGTATTCTTATTCCGGAATAGGGTCAATCGAACGCGCCTTAAGTATAAGCACCCATTTTAAAACGGTTAGCTTTCAATAACTGTGTGACTCGCATGTTGGCTCGCATGACTCGCTTGGCTCGCTGGCTCGCACATTGTCCTAATAGGCCATTTTCGAGTTCATGTCTGCCTCCTCTTCAAAACGAGTCTAAGTGCGAAGTTTTTCTTATGAAAATTAGTTTACATTCATATGTAAAGTAGAACTAATTACCATCACGAAAACTTCACACTCAGACTCGCTTTGAAGAAGAGGCGGATATGAACTTGGAAATAGCCTATTAGCTCTTTACCATACCATACACCTTATTCCAAAATGGACGCCATTTTAGTATTCGTTGCTTGCAAATTCGTTCTTGAACTGAAAAATCAAAAGTATATTTAACCTTGAACGAGGCAACAAGGCCTAATTTTCTTAAGCAGACAAAAGAATGACCATTTTGGAGTGACGTGTATTGAAGTTTTAAAAAGTCATTACGGATAAAGATTCAAAAGTAACCACGCGCTTTACCATCATGTGGAAATGTAAATTTTTCGCTCGTCTTTGCTTTTAAATGATTTGTTCTTATCATATCCCCTTGGCTTAACAGGTTCATCCTCACGAGGAAAGTTATCCTCGCATGATTGAGCTTTGGTTCTTGTTCTCGCTAATCTGGTCCATTTGTGCATCAGTGGATGAAGACAGCAGAAAGAAGATGGACAACTTTTTACGAGAAATTGAAGGTCAATTCCCTGCAAAGGTAATGAAATCCGTTTGGGGGATACTTAGCATGCAGTGGAGCAGTGGCAACGAAGTCATGGCCCATTGCTAAGGGTGATGCATTTACTTGTAGATAATCCCTGTTCGAATTCTGCTCAGACTATAAGCAAGAAATGTCTTTAAGGGCGGTCCCGACTGGTTGCGTCCGTCCAATTTGTATATATTTTAAAAAAATTTCTGCCGGTTTTTTTTTCTTTTTGGAGCTTGTAGCACCTCTGCTTTGCCTTGATGGCATCAGTTTAGAGGGTGGAGTTATCTTAAATGGTGCGTCAAATTTTCTAGGACACAGTGTATGAATACCATGTGGACACCAAACAAAAAGCTTGGGCTCTTTGGGAGGATAAGCTGAGGAGTGGATGGCGTTACACCCCTAAGTAAGTACGAATTAATCTTAGACACTAAAGCCGCGGCTACACGAGCGATTTTTTGCTCGCGCCGGTGATGCGATTCTTTCAAATTTTGTCGCGTCGCCAGCGCGCGATGTAAATCGCAAGTGTAGCCACCCTTGAACTGGCGACGCGATAGCTGAAAAAATCGCAGAAAAAATCGCGAGAAATTGAATGAGTTGAATTTCTCGCGATTTTTTTTCTGCGATTTTTTCAGCTGTCGCATCGCCATTTCAAGGGAGGCTGGCTACACTTGCGATTTTCATCGCGCGCTGGCGACGCGACGCCCTGCTAGCAGAGCCTTTCTTTTGCTTGCTCGATTTTGGTGTTCTCGAAAAAGACTCTGCAGGAGTCGAGTAAGATCTTTATTGAGTATGCGCTGCATGTTGCCAGGATACAGTCTCGAACCCAAGCCTAATATGGCAGATCTCGCCGCCATCTTCGTTTTTCACGGGCTCACTGATAACCATCGGCTTTATCACTACACGGATGCTCGCAATGGAAAAACCGGTTTGACGAGAGAAAACAAGATTGCCTAGTCCAGAACTTCGGGCTGCGGCGGCTTCAAAGAGTCGACGCGATTCAGGCAGAGCCTCCTCTCTCCTCCTTTGAAAAAATCGCATCACCAGCGCGAGCAAAAAATCGCTCGTGTAGCCGCAGCTTAATAATAATAATAATAATAATAATAATAATAATAATAATAATAATAATAATAATAATAATATTTAACTTTATCAGCGATGACAGATAAAGACATCGTCTTTTCTCCAATCTGGCCCTTCTAAGTAAATAAAGCTCTAAATATATTTACAATTATATGTTAAAATAAATATAACAATAAACTGATTCAGTAAAAAATTTAATACTAGGTTTATAGAAATTAAGTTGACAATTATTTAATATAGTCTCTCTATACTGAGTCAGTTCTGCAGCAGTTTCCAATCGCTGTTGAAAAAGGTGCTTGCACTTGGTATTGAAAACTTTTGGTGACGTAATGAGGTGGAGATGACTTGAGATTGAATTATAAATGGCTGGCGCCATATAGGAAAAGCGTCTTTTACCGGCATTAAAAGGTTAAGGTTGCTCTTACTAACCACATCGGCGGACCACGCCCTCGAAAATAATGAACGTTGGAAGCTGAACACCACACATTGGGTTTCACGTCTCTTCTCAGATAAACATGTTAGCGTAATTGTTTGTCTTTGTTTACTTTATAGCACACCATTTTATAAGATTATGGTTCCCACTGTCGACACTGTGCGATACGACTTCTTAGTGTACAGCTTGCTGCAGGCCAAGCGACCTGTCCTTCTCACTGGCCCTGTGGGAACTGGGAAGACGTCATTAGCCCAGAAGGTGTTGCAGAGACTGGACCCTAAGACCTACAGCTTGTTGGTGATTAACATGTCTGCACAGGTGTGCCTAAGAAAATCGAGTATTGTTTAAGTGAGTTAGTTTTTCAGCAGTAAATACGGACAAGTGTAGAAAAAACAACACAAGGTACCTGCAAGAAGAACTCGTAATAAGATGGAACTCCTAGCATCTTTTCCATTTTTCCATTTTTTACTAGACATCTTCAAACAATGTTCAAGAGATCATTGAGAGTAAGGTGGAGAAACGAACCAAAGGTAAAGACACTGTATTGTTAATCTTGGTCCAAGGGGGGGGGGGGGGGAATGCAGGGGAATATATTTTATAAAAAGTATTTGCATTTGAAAAGATTTCCCTGTATTAGCCTCCATTGCAAGCTAGTTCCAGTCCAATACTGAAAATACGATTATGGTCCATTTGAAGGAAGAACCTTGAATCGGCGTCACCCGACACGACGATATTAAGCAGGCGGATAGTATATTGTCTTTTAAAGATTGCTGAAAACACACTTGTTTTTATAGAATTTAGCTATTTTTTTGTATCGTAGTTTTGATCTTTTATTCCGTAGTCCTTACCTTTTTTTTCACCATTATGTAGCTATTTTAATTACAGTCGTTGTTTTAGTCTTTTTTAACACGTAGTTCTTTACTTTTCCTATATACATTTTCTATTCCACTTTTGTAAAAGCATCGAGGCTGATGTTAGATGCGTCTGTTAAGAACCTCTATTATTATTATTATTATTATTATTATTATTATTATTATTATTATTATTATTAGATGCTTAAGATCACACCAGGGGCCCGTTTCTCGAAAGTCCCGAAACTTTTCGGGTCACTTTCGGGTGTCACAATTCCCTTTGTATCTCAAGAACGGGAAGGATTTAAGTCGTCAAACTTTACAGTTATTTTTCTTTTTTGTTAAAAGATCGGCTCTCCAAAATAAGCGGTTAGCAGTTCCACAAATGGCTTTTCGGACCCGAAAAGTTTTCGGGACTTTCGAGAAACGGGCCCTAGGTTATTCCTGTCGAAGTGATCACATTCCTTATGTCTCCGATCGTTGTTTATTTTTTGCTCACTCTTCTTTCAAGGTGTGTATGTCCCTGTGGGCGGCAAACAGCTAATAAATTTCATGGATGACTTCAATATGCCTGCGAAGGACACGTTTGGATCACAGCCTCCTCTTGAACTCATCCGACTGTGGTTAGACTATGGTTTTTGGTATGACAGGCTGAAACAAACTGTGAAGTACATCAAGGTCAGTGCCCTTGCAGTGTTTTTGGACTACTTTGTTTTATATATATATGATAACGTTATTACAGTCTCACGTTTGCTGTCTTCTTGCCCCGGGTTGCTCGAAGCATGGTTAGCGTTAACCAGGGTTTAATACCATGGAAACCTTTAGGTTTTGATACCTCTTAACCAACGGTTAGCGCTAACCGGACTTCGAGCAACCGAAGAATACAAAAGAATGAAATTTCATGAAATCAAATAATAAGTTTGAAAGAGGTTTGGGTTGTTCATATTGGTGAAGGACATAAATATCAAAGCAAAATCATTTTTCTCACGATATTGTCACTTGAAGTGTAGACAACAAAGTTTCTATTGCATACTGCTAGCCTTCTTCGGGAGTTGAGGTGGTAACCATTCGACCTCATGGCCTGAAGAAAGAGAGGAGTATGCAGTCATAACGTCGCGGTCTACACCACAAGTGACAATATCGTTAGAGAAACGATAATACTTTGATATTTTTCTACTCATAGTTTTATAGGAGGGGAAAATTGGATTACCCGTAACGTAACGAGGAAGGTGAGTTCCCTCCCCACTGCTCTTACCCAGTTCTTCGCAGGTTGAGCCTATTAGAGGTAAAAAACATTGGTTTGTCTTGATGGTGAAATGGAAGTACCGTCGATGATGGACGCACTCGTATATGCTCAAGGCTTTCCTAAAAAGGAGTCTGTAGCTCTGCAAAGTAGCTGAGGAAAGGTTGACTTCTGTCGAAATTGTACAATTAATTGAACAAACGGCTCATGTCATATTTTCTCTACTATCAGGGCATGCATTTGCTTGCATCCATGGGCCCACCTGGTGGTGGAAGGATGGTGATCTCCAAACGACTTCAGAGCCGGTTCAACCTCATCAACATGACTTTTCCTCAGGTAAATTAAAATGATGTACCAGTATACGTTTACCGTTGTGGCTTTCAAACTCACTCCGTTCTTAGTTTGTGCAGTATAGCACGATTTACTTTGAAAAGGGGCTTCATAGTTTAGATTTTGAACTGCTAAATACGTGATAAGAATCAAGTTGTTAACATACTATCCTCTTCCTCTCACTGAGTGAATAAGTTGATTGTAATGGGCACACGTGTGTCTTTGATTCTAGGAGAGTCAAATCAAACGAATTTTTGGAACCATGATTAACCAGAAGTTGCAAGATTTTGAAGAAGAAGTTAAACCTCTTGGTGATATCATGACACAGGTTTTTAACGTTGTTGTTGTTGTTGTTTTATTTATATTCTAGAAAACTTGATCACACCTCTGCTAATGGTATTTTGTCAATTCTCTAGGCAACTATCGATATCTACAATGCCATTGTTGCTAGAATGCTGCCAACACCAACTAAGATCCACTACTTGTTCAATTTGAGGGACATCTCAAGGGTAAGTTAATTTGCTTTCATTCTCGTGGTTAAAAGTGTCTACAGTACTGGCCGCAGGAATAGCAGCATTACACGCGCGTATCATGCGCGAAAGTCCGCCATATTGCGCGCAATTTACACGCAAATTACGCGTTTACGCGAGAGTAAAAAAAATGCACGAAAGTGTGTGTACAGTAGTTACTCTCAACAGTGAGAATCACGTGGGGTCCTCTGCAGCGGTTGACCCCTCATATATTCATATATTACCAACTTTTGATTGGAGTACGACTCGGTCTGCTCTGAGCTCACGCATAAGGTTTGTAGACTTCTATTCTTATTGGAGCGCGCGTGCAAACCCAGAAATGCTAATAGTGTGTTCATTATGACGTCACGGCGGTCATGTTGGAGTAAACTAAGAAACGGCGACTATATAATGGAAAAGAAAACAATTCTTGGGGGCTCGAACTCTCTTTCTTGTGCAAATTTCGGCCAGCCACTATTGCAGCGGGTCACATGAGCGAATACACTCCATACTGGCCAGATTACGACAGTGGGCGATTGCCACATCCCAAATGTTTTTCTGAAAATGCGTGTTAATGTCGCACAGTAAATATGAAGCAAGTGTTGCAAGACGTAGCCCGATCTTTTCAAAAAGAATGGAAAAGCTAGCAATTTGTTGATGATAATCTCGACGTTAAATTATTCCTCACTCATTAGCGTATTACCTAAACATTTCTTATCAAGTAACCTCGAGTTGTATTGATTTGTACAGGTCTTTCAAGGCTTACTGCGTGCTAACAAAGACTTCCATGATACGAAGACAGCTATCTCCAGGTTGTGGGTTCATGAGTGCTTCAGGTGGGAATGCTAATTAAAAATGGCTTTTGAATGAACTTCTCTGTTTTGCATGAAGAGATGAACATTTTTCGATGAAGACTCTGAAATACTTGCAAAAGAAATGAGTGCTTCATTAGCAGTCGAACTTTTGAGTTGAGATACCCTATCACTGAGCTTCGGGAGACATATGGCTGCTAGGCAATTAGATCAAGTCCAGGTTCAGTTCAGAAGGGAATAGGAGGCCTAGGATTTCCTTTTTTGTATTTTCTCAAAGTCGTTATTGAGAAAATGCACTCTTCATTCGTTCACCTAATTTTTCAGTAGTTGGTTCAGCGGATAATGTACTTTGGATACAGTAACTCTGCCTATCTCGCCTTAGTCTCCTACTTACATTGTTGCGTCACGCCACCAAATAACAGCTCTGTGTAGCTCGCGAAATTTACGTGCCCATGTGAGCTGTGCAAGTGGTGATGTTGCAAGAAACAAGCAAATTATGCCTCAGTGATTTGCGCTGTCAAAACCATTTTATGGACTGTAAGCGAAATGCCTCGGCAATTAGACAGACACTATAGAAACTGATACTTCGCTTGTGATTTCAAGAGATTCCATAAATTCTTGAATAGTTTTGATTTCCTTCTCGTTTGTATTATGCCATGCTTAAGTCGTTGTTGTTGCTGCTTTCAGGGTGTTTTCGGATCGTCTTATCGATGCTGCTGATCATGAGGCCTTCGTCACTTTGTTAAGTGACAAGCTGGGCACCATGTTCGACCTTACCTTTCATAATCTCTGTCCCAACAAACAGCCGCCAATCTTTGGTAAGTTCACTCTTTAAAAGGGAATAGGCCATTTTACAGTTGTTTGCTCAGTAACCCAGCCTGTGAATGGCTGCGAGGCTGCCGGTGACCTTCAATTGATATAGACCTTTCTGCTTTTATCATGTAAATTGTGTTGTTGTGATTCTATTAAGTGTACTTGAACATTATAGAAAAGCATAAAGGTTTGTATCAAAGCAGGGTCACCGGCAGTCTCGCGTCCATTCTTAGGTTAGGTAACTTAACCAGCTACAACGGTAAAATGGTCTATTAACGAAAACGGAACACAAAAGAGTCAGTGGTCATCTGATAAAACTTTTATATGTAAAGACAATACTGAGCGATGCACACAAGCAATATTTACTGCATGCACATTTTGCACACGAACTGTCTGTCTATGAAATTCAACAATATCTTGAGGTCGTTTAATTAACAATTATTCGCCGAAGGCGAAGTGATTATCGGTGAATATTCACCGAGACGAAGTCGAGGTGAATATTCACCTATAATCACTGAACCTGAGGCGAATAATTGTTTTAGTATAAACACACTGACGATTATTTCAAAAAAAATAAATAAATAAAATTTTCAACGCGAAATCATCTTCACTTTACAGTGGCAAAACGACTACTGGCAGCCATTTTGTCCGTCGAGGTGATTATCGGCTGATAATCCGAGATAGCGAGCCAATGAGAGCGCGCGATTCTGTATAATCACCTGTGTATTTATACTAATGTAGGATAATGGCAGCAGAGTTTTGCTTACAGATAAGGGCCACATATTTTTTCATTTCCCTTTGTTTTTGACCAAAAGTTCAAAAATTCTCCTGAACCTCGGCTCTGTCCTCTTTTTTTGTTCAATTTGAATGTATTCTATTATCCTGTTTATGTTTAAAAGCCTTCGTTTGTTTACTGATTTTAGCATTGAACGTAATACTATCAATAGGAACACCAAGAAATTTGGTATAATCGACCGAAGTCAAATCAAGCAAATTTTGATTTTTGAGAGAAAGCTGAAGTGCCCGAACAGAAATTCCAGGGCAGAGTGGAAAATAAACAAACTTAATACACACATGACTTCATCCAGGAATTGGAGACAAGCCTGGGTAGTTACGCACTTGAAACGAATTGATTCGGAGAACAGCACCCTAACCATTGCTTCAAAGCAAACGAACTCTATCCTCCAATACCAACGTACGCTTACTTATATTGAGTGTATATCTCAGGTGACTTCATGAAAGAAGGAGAAGTTTACGAAGACATGCTGGATTTCAAGGCATTGAAGAAATACATGGAGGATCAACTGGAAGATTACAACATGGAACCCGGGGTTATAGCTATGGATCTTGTGTTATTTAGAGATGCTATTGAGCACGGTAAGTACAGTCGGCATTGAAGCATTTCTTTCTGTTTTCCTTTAACTGTAACCTTAACCCAAAATTGAAGGTTCCAGCTTGTCAATTTTGATCCTCAGTCTGGCTTTGCATTCCTTATCCTTTCCTAACATAAAGACAGAGACAAGACCTAAGCATGCCAGGAACAAAATGCGAAAACGTATAAACTGTTTTTAATATTCGTATTATTTCTGAATTTAGTTGTCATCGTTCATGTTGCAGTCTTAGCCAGCCCTTCCTCGTCTTGAGCTGGCTGATCTTCCGCTAAGTCGTTTAGTTTGTAAATAAGGTTATTGGAAATAGAGCGAGTTTCAATCGCGTGTCGTAAAACCAAAACCAAAGTAATTACTTTGGCCAATCAAAAAGGGCGGACACAATCCAGTAAACCAATCAAAACTCGACGTAATTACTCGTAGCCGACAAAAAGCGCGGGAAAATGTGCACCCGCGAGCCACGATTGGTTTTGGTTTCACTTGTGATTGGTTGAAAAAATGGCGCGAGAACTTTGAACCAATCGCTGAGTTAAGTAATGCAAAACCAAAGCAATTCGGTAATTACTTTCGACACTCAATTGAAAACCGCTCTAAGATGCTGATTATTCGTATCTTTCTTCCCTCAGTGACTCGCATAATCCGCGTAATAGCTCAGCCTAGAGGTAACATGCTGTTGATTGGTATCGGTGGAAGTGGACGGCAGAGTCTCAGTCGACTATCAGCTTACATCATTGGCTTCAAGGTGTTCCAGATTGAGGTTACAAAACACTACAGAAAAATTGAGTTCAGTGAAGGTGTGTACTCCACGCGGTGTCTTGTTCAACGAACGATAACCAAACTAATCATGTCAGTGTCACCAATGAATCAGATACCACTGAAAATTCAAATGAAAAAAACATAACGCAAAGCAAGCAACTACTTTTGTCTATGATTGTAGCCTATTGGGTTTTGGTTTTGACTCTGATTGGCTGAAAAAATGACGCAAGATTTTTGACCAATCGATAGGCAAAGTACAGATATACTACAAATTACAGTGAATTATTGTTTTTTACTAATTATACTGTTTTATGCCATCAATGTTTCATGACAGATCTGAAGCGCCTGTATTACCTCACCGGTGTGGAAAACAAACCAACGGTGTTTTTGTTCAATGACACTCAAGCACTGGAGGAGTCTTTCCTTGAAGACATTAGTAACATCCTCAGCAGTGGAGAGGTGCCAAATCTGTACAAACCCGAAGAGTTTGAAGAGGTTTGTGGGAAATTTATTAATGGAAAATCGTTGCACTTCTGTTTTTTATTTTTATTTTGAAATCCCTGAACGTGATCAAATTTGAAAAATTCTCGACCAAAGATTTACTCACCTCGCAAGGGATATGACAGGAAAGTGCCATTCACTAGATCCCGTTTGGCTTGATAGCTCAAGTTTCGTAGATTGGTCAAAATGCAGTCCGATAGCACGGAACGGTCATTCGTACGAAGTCCATTTAAGCTTCTGTTTTGTGCAGGCGTTCTCGCCACATCCTAAGTTACTCGAATTTCTGCAATAATCATTCTAGCATTCTGCCTCTTTTGGCTGGGTGCGCTGTTATGCTAGTTAGTCCAGAGAAATAGCAATGTTGGGTATCCTGTGAAGAATGAAAAAGTGTTTTGACAATCTTTGCTCCTCGCGTTCTCAGGTGCGGTCTGCATTGTCTGAAGACGCTCGGAAGGAAGGCATCGTTGATACTCCGGAGACCATGTTCAACTTCTTTATCGAGCGAGTTAGAAGTAACTTGCACATCATCCTTTGTATGAGTCCAGTGGGAGACCCATTCAGGTATGTCAGCAAAGCTGACTCCGCACTGGTCTCTTTCAAAACCGTTGTTTGCCTTTGGTTGTTGTGTTTATAGTAAGACCCGTTTAAGCAGCATGAACCAATATATTCCTCATTTTAGTCTCTCCAAAATCCCTTAAGGACGGTGCCCACTATTGTTATTGCGCATTCCTTCTGCGCATCTCGAGATACTCGGATTTCCTACTGGTGGTGCCTATTAATACAGTGATATTTTTGCGCGGCTCAAAACTATGCGGAGAAAGCAGAACTTAGCAAGTGCTCTTGGTATCCAAAAAGAAAATTGGGAGTAGCCATGCATTTTTCAGAGATAATTAAGCTTTAGTTTGGTAAAGAACGCCATACATTGCTTTGTATTTTAAAGCTTTTTACAAATATTGCTGATTAATTATCTTCGAAAAATGCGTGGTTACCCCCAATTTTCGTTTTGGTTTAAATATCACTTGTTAAGATTTGCTTTTCCCGCATATTCACTAAACCGCGCAAAAATACCTTTGAATTAGTAGGCACCGTCCTTAACGCAGCGCCACAACTTATCGTGACCTACGTGGTAAACGTTAAATAATTTGAAATCTTGCGTTCCTTCAGCCGCGTTTGTCATGGTTACTCAATGTTGTGATTGTGGTGCTTAAAATGAGGCGCGTTCTCAAGGGTTGTATTGATAGGCTCCTCCGTTTTGGTCCACCAATGCACCAGA
>OX421454.1:36759009-36761509 GCA_949126865.1 Montipora capitata
GAGTCAGACCCGCCAGTTCACAAAGAAAATCATGCAACAATTTGAAGGAGCACTTGCATGGTAATCCCTCGCATCAGTCTTCTGGAGGAGTATAGATCATCCTCAAAATGTGTTACTTTGAAGACGTTGAAGAGTTAGTCCTTCCAAATATCCGGTCTGGCCGTTCAGTTCTGACAGAAGGAAAGCGCCCTAAAATGATGCTGCCGATGCTTTAAAACCAGCAAATTATGTGACTTGTAGGGTAAAAGCAAAAATTATATATGCCCTGTGTGTCAACGTTTTAATTTTGATTAAGTACTCATGCACTATTTCGGTGTCTGGTCTTTGTGTAGTTTATTATGGTTTGGTATAGCTTGACAGAAAGCAGAATAAAGTGATATTTCTTAAAAAAATAAATGGTTTTGTATAGTTGGTTGGGTAAATTCTCCGAGACATAAGTTACCCAACTTACAGAAAGAAAAGTGATTTGAAACTACTTTCGAATGAGGATTTTGTGATAATTACGCTTGAAGCTGATTCCACTTGCTGAAGTACACAAAAACTCAATTGTTTTAATATACATTATTTGATAGGGATGAAGCAGTACTGGGACGTGAAATCAGTATTTACTTATTTGAAAGAAGGAAATCACACAACGTAATAAGCAATTTTGGCGCCCTTCACTAACATTGCCTTGTGTTCTCGGTATCCTTTAAATTAGTGAATTATCTGCCTAATAACTAATTGAAGGTTCTTACCAAATGAGGCGACAGATCGTAATAATCAAGTTGTCTTAACGCTGCACAGTAACTTAAATTAAGTTCTAATTTAGAAGGGTTTAAAAAATATCTCAGTAATCACTCAGAAAACTGCAGCAGTAGAGTAGTGCCCTGGACCGTGGAATGATATGTTTTTATGTCACGGTCACGTTTGTTTCTTCATCATTCTTTCAGATTCTGGAGGAGAACATTGGTTACCTTGTGGGTGACTGTTTGATCGCTGCTGCGTTCTTGTCTTATGCTGGTCCTTTCCTCTCCAACTACAGGGACGAACTTGTAGAGAAAACGTGGCTTGCTCAGGTGCTGTTTAGTTGTACCAGGTGTATCACAGGTTTTTCTGAACACGAATCACCTCGGGCATTTGAGGGGATTATGGCAGATTGGGCTGGTTATGTTCCACCATACACGATAACTGCCAAAGAGTGGGGATAAGTTGTTGATGCATAGATGGAATTCAACCTGAAACTGTTGACAGGAAATGAAGTGAATAACTTGTGAAGTCATAAAAGTAACTTTTTTGTGTCACCTAATTTGACGGGAAAAAACTATTTGAGGATATTACAAATTCATTTTGAATCTATGCCATTAAAATCAAATGGCGGATAGCTTTTTTCTTAGAGGATGTTATCTTGAGAAAAAGCTCTCCTTTTCCGCTGCCCCCAATACAAACATTGCTGTGTTACTTTTACCGAGAGGTCCATACTCCGCAGTTCGAAATATCATAAATTTCATATAATCTTTATCTTCTATATATTTTTAAACAATACTTTGTCATTCAGTTCTCATTAGGGTGGTACACCACCGTATCCGCGCCATGATCAAAACTCTCTACACCTTACATTTCGAACGACACTAAACCATGCAATGCGCAAGGTTTTCATATTCGGTACCGATTTGTTTTATCCCCCCTTCAACATCAATTGCCCTATGCTAAAGCTTCTCCGTTTGTAAACGGCCATTCTTCTACCTTGGCCCTGGACACACTAAATTCTGCCCACGTCTATACTTAACAGCGGGGTCAGCTGTAGTGTCTTGACTGTGAAAACCAACAGATTAAATTTCAACGCGCTTGAATTGTTTTTAGATGTAGAAAACTAAGGGATTGTTGGCGAAATGAAGCTCGGCTGTGAAAAGCTCCAGTGGCTAGTTTACCTTGTAACTGAAACTCTGTCATGTTTGAAGTAACCTTTGGATTATATGGCTGGAACTATAATATTTTTTTTATCACTGTTCTTTTTTTTGTATTGATAACCATTTGAAAATATAGGCTAGATCAAATAACTAGGCTCTTGAATCATTGTAAATGAGTTAAACTTCGTCTTTGTCAATGGAGTCGAGCTCGAACGTGAAAATACTCCAGTTGCAAGTTCAGCTTGCCACTGGAGATTTTTCTCGTTCGATCTTACCTTTGGACAACGTCGCAAGGATCATAACCATTTTCATTACCCTCATTTCTAAGTGAATGTCGTTCTTTAAAAGATAGGCCAGCCGACAACCTCTGTCGGTTTTTTAAGATCACTGTAACTTTGATTTACATTTCGGAGTCCATCTTTGTTCCTCAGGTTCGCCAGTTACACGTGGCGTGCAATCCCCATTTCTCGTTTTCAAACTTCCTGGCAAAACCCACCACTGTCAGAGAATGGAACATTCAGGTTTGTTTATATTACTCGTTTAGTGTTTTTCACTTCGTGATGTATTCATATAACAATGACCAAAGCCTGCAGTTGAAGATCGGATTCCTA
>OX421454.1:36771509-36774009 GCA_949126865.1 Montipora capitata
GGAAAATTTCCAAAACACTCGTGCAATTAATCCTTAATAGTACTCGGCCTCATGTGATTACCTATACTAACATGTTATTGGAACATTTAAATGTGCAAATTCTCTAACCTCTAACTGTATATTTATCAGTGCGTTTTTATTATACTTTTTCGCTAAGTTGAAATTGATGCCACGATCGAAACGTCGTGTTTAATTATTTGCGCTAGTTTTGTCCTTAAATATTTACGACTGTTTGCATAATTGCAGGTTTGTGGAACCCCCAGTGCTTGATATGGCAGCCGTCGTGGAAGATTCATCAACTCGCACTCCTTTAATTTTTGTGCTTTCCCCGGGAGTGGTGAGTTTTTCTTTCGGCGGATGAAAAATCCTCTGGCTTTCTGATCCGTGGTATTCGTCTCACGGTGTTCCTTAGTAGTTGTTGTTGTTGTTGTTGTTGTTGTCAGAGTAAAAACCGTTATTAAAAGATGATTTGGTTTGTTACTTGCAGGATCCAACCAGTGCCCTTTTGCAACTTGCTGAGAATTCTGGGATGTCAAATCGTTTCCATGCTCTCTCGTTGGGCCAAGGCCAGGCGCCCATAGCCACGCGCATGATCAAAGAAGGAGTAAAGGACGTAAGATGTATCATTTTTGCCGTTCCTCATATCTTCTACTTCGTCCTCTCGTGAAAGTGAAATAGTTTTTGCTTTAAAATCTGAGCGCGACTCAATTCTACAGGCTACTTAATTGAATTTTCTCTTGGTACCTACTATTGTTTTTTTTGCCGCAAAATGGGTCTAAAGTGAATTTTAAATACCTAGAAACCGTTGGCCTTGTCTCAAAACATTTGTCTCTAAATCGCAGAGACTTTATGAGACGTTAAAAACCTCACCATTTCTTCGCACAGGGCAGGGCGCGCGAGGACAGTTTTTCGTGTCGTGTGGCTTAGTACAATGTTGAAAATGAGTTGCACTCGTTCTTATTCATTCTGGCAGTCAGTAGTGTGCTTACAACAGACGGCAACTCCTTGTTTATCTTCTCCCCTCGCCGGATTTTCCTTGCAGGGTAATTGGGTGTTTCTGGCCAATTGTCACTTGTCTCTCAGTTGGATGCCACAGCTTGATAAGCTTGTAGAGCAGCTGCAGGTGGAGGAGCCTCACCCTGACTTTAGACTGTGGCTCAGCAGCAGCCCGCACCCAGAATTTCCAATCTCCATTCTGCAAGTTGGCATCAAGATGACCACTGAGCCTCCCAAGGTAACTGCCTTTTGGGGCGGAGGCATTCGAAGGAGGGCCGGTAGCTCTCAGTAATCTGTAGAATAATGCGGCCAAACTTCATAACTTAAATAACCTGGTTAGCGCTAACTTTTGTCCAGACAACTCAACCCTGGGTTTCACTTGTGTGCTAAAACGTATTTCCCCATTTCTTAGCACTTCTCACACCTTCTTTAGCTATGAAATAAAACGGAACTGATAATGGTATGCTTCGTGCGTTTTTCCGCTCTAGGTATAAGTGTTTATTTCCCTTTCTAATTCGTTTCTTTAATTGCTTCCATCTGTTTTGATTTGCTGTAACTATAACCATGGCGTTGAATGTAGGCTATTCAGTTGAAAGTAATCATTCTATTGAAGAGAGAAATAAACTTTTTTTGTGCATCGTTTCTGTTGACCAAGAAGGCCTAAGCCAGTCTCGTCACCAGAGCCTCGGATCGACCCAAGGCTCTGAGAAACTCTGTGTAGGAGAACATGCGCCGTAGGGTTCTTATAGCCAAAAATTGGTTATTTGAACCTTACGGCGCCTGCTCACTCCTCGTAGTAACATGAATGCACCAATAGCCCATGTCCGAGTTGCTGCATGCCTCAGTTTCAAAGCGAGTCCTGGTGCAAACCCATTCAAATGGAAATGAGTTGCTTTTCCTTACAATAGTTGAGCACCAAGTCACGCTTCGAAACCGAAACAAACAGCAACTCGGAAATGGCCAACTGGAGACGCTTTTGATTGTTCTTCACGAAAACCAATGAGAAGACACTTTATCTCAGGGTTCCCCAGGGCTCTTCTCTCCCTCAGTCAAGAGAAGAGCTCTGGGATCGGGATTGGGCCTAAGCATGTGATAATTTCATTTGAGTTCGTGTCAAAAGGAATTTTATGTTTTCTTTGGCTTTCGTTACTTCACTCAGTGATTGGTCAATCAGATACAAGGATTTCAATGAGCCAATAGTGGGCTTGCTTGTCGACTTGACCTGCATTGTCATTGGTGTCTTTTTTTTTTTCAGGGCCTGAAAGCGAATATGAAGCGTTTGTATCAACTTATCACTGAGCAACAGTTCAGCCGCTGTCACAAGCAGGATAAATACAAGAAGATGCTCTTCGCTCTGTGTTTCTTTCACAGCGTGTTATTAGAGAGAAGAAAGTTTCTTATGCTCGGCTGGAACATCCAGTACGGCTTCAATGATTCGGATTTTGAAGTGTCTGAGAACTTGCTGAGTATTTACTTGGACGAGTATGAGGAGACGCCCTGGGAT
>OX421454.1:36779009-36804009 GCA_949126865.1 Montipora capitata
GGCACTTCTGGTAGAGCCTCGTTTGTGGTAGCCGTGGACCTGAAGGCTGGAGCTATGACATCAGATCATTGGATTAAACGCGGCACAGCGTTACTCATGAGTCTTGACTACTGACCAGCAGTTTAGGAACTAAGTTCGAGTGAATGTAGTGTGCATTGCGTATGTAGAATATTTGTGAGTGCAAATTTTGCATTACATGACAGAAACCATTGATTATTACTTTTCCTAATACCCCATTCACTGCCTCATTCAGCAAGGCTACATTTCACTTACGTTTTGCAAGATTACATTTTCCTTTGAAGAAAAAGCATTTCAAAGCCAGCATACGTTCTTAACATTGATATTTATAGGGTTGTCAACTGTAATAAAGAGTATTATTTTTTCAAGTCATTCTGCATTACTGGTTGTCTTTACTTGTCTTTACTATGCATAAACCATAACCGCAACTTCTCTCACAGAAAGTAGATTTAAAAAAGACAATCGGACATTCACTTGTTTAAAGCAGAGTTAGTGATAAAACTGGATAAATCATTACCACAAACACCCCTACTCCTGATCATGATAAACCCAACCCTGCTTTTAACAACTAAGTCAGTGTCTCTCACATCCATCTCAGACATTTACTTTGCCATTTTTTGATGACAGAGACAACATTTGACCCTATTTGTAAGGGTGATTGTTCAAAGAGTTCCTTTGTTATAAGAGGAGGGGTTAAATCAAGCAAACAATAATATTGGTCCAAGCCATTTCAGTTTATTTACAAATCTTTCCATACATTCAAGTGTTATCAAAACAGTTGCTAATGAAGAATCCATTACAAACAAGAATCTTGTGATCAGAGTGCAATTCAATACTTCTCCTGGGAATTCATTACAAAGCCTGAGACAAAAAAATAATACATGGACACTCAGTGGTGAGAATATATTTATACATAATGATATTAGAAAGATAACCTGTTCCCAAGGGCAAAAATAATGTTGGCAAGGTTGGTACATGTTTTATTTGAGCTGTCAAAAGAAACCTTTCCATCATTTCCAATACCTTTTACCTGTATGCTGGATCATAAAGAAACAGCTTCAAGATTTGCATGCCAGTGAGATATAATGCATGTGAAAATCTCAACTTGTAAACTAGTGAACAAGATATAGTGAAAAGATAATTACAGGATGATGGATCTAACTCAAACTCACAATTTTATTGACCAGCTACAGAGCGCTCAAGTCTCGCGCATTAAGATGCAATCTCACGCTGACACAAGCATTTCTCACTCATTGGCACTCTTCTGGTAGGTAACTCGACCTTGTAAGCTTTCAGAAACACTCAGAATTCCAAATTCAGTCCTTCGCTGGCACTGACCTCCCAATGTTCAATCTGTTTGCGTGCAATCAAATTTCTTGTTTCTTCAGGACTTTCACCCGTTAATATACTTATGAAGGGTAAGCCAATATGTTAGCTTGTTGAACCATAATAATGTGAGCTCTCTCATCAAGAAGCATGCAAAAACCAAAATTGTGGACTCAACAGATCCTGATAGTTTTGAGTTCAAACATTTTCATGGGGAGGATGCCCCCAGACCCCCCAAGAATTTTTTTTGCGCCTCTGGCACGAGAAACACTGGACACTCATGCCTTTGGTGTGAACTCCAGGAAGCATCTCACGCTTTGGAAAGTTCAAGACTTGAGAGCTTTGCAGCTGCCAATTACAAGCCAATAGAGAAAGCGTGTCACCCACGCCTTGTTCCCTCAGAATGTCATGAAAATTACATGAAGGGTGGCTCACTCAATTCTTAATTCTTAATAGATTGATTCTGCTAACTCAATTCAAACTCACTGGGTTAAGATTATTTGCATATTGCATTTGCATGATAATGTAACATTCTCATTTAAAAGATATGGTAATACCTGGAAGAAAACGTTTTATTCCCAAAGGGTTTGAATTGCGTACAACATTTGAGTTAGCCGAATTTGCATATTAAAAAAAGAAAAACAAAAAGCTAACCATTCTCAAACAAGTACTTAAGGTCAAACACAATGTATGTCAGTGCTACAAATGGTCAACTTTGAGTGCACTGGAACATTTTGGCTTGGGTGACTCCCTGTCTCTAGTGGCTCCTCTCCCAATTGGCTTGATAGCTCAGTTGATAGTGGAGTGCAATTGCATGGTCATGGATTAGAGCCCTGTTAAAGCCTGGATTTTTTCCTGTCCCCAGGGTGGGGATTTTGATCGTACAAACAAGGCAATTTCACCACCTTCACCTGGTGGGGATTTTGACCAACTATTTTGTCCTGGGGGTTGAATTTTTTTTAAAGAAAATGTCAAAATCCTCAACCCACCCCATGCCCTCCCCCCCTCCCCCCACTCTCTCGGGCTTAACTTTGATTGGTGCTTTTCCAAAACCCGGTCACTTATGTAAGCCAGCACGAGTAAAAGCAATATACCTTCTGTCTGTTGGCGGATCCAGTAATTTCCTTATCTCGTTCAATCATTCGCCTGTCAAAGTCATCAACATTGTATCTTCTAGGCTAAAAGGAAGAATGCACATTCCACCTGAGTTCACTTTTTTGTTGAAAAGACGATGAAGCTCAGCTCCGGCGGGTCTAAAACACAGGTCACATTCCACGGGTCACTCGTTGCAGGTCATTAACCCTTTCAGCCCCGAGGGGTTCCCCACTGACGAGTAAAATCGTCTGGCGTTAGACAGAGTAAAATCTATAAGTGCCATTTGGCACTCTCGGGGCTGAAAGGGTTAAACGGGGATATAGTTTTTGGATGCTGTTAGGTTAACCCTTTCAGCCCCGAGGGGTTCCCCATTGACGAGTAAAATCGTCTGGCGTTAGACAGAGTAAAATCTATAAGTGCCATTTGGCACTCTCGGGGCTGAAAGGGTTAAACGGGGACATAGTTTTTGGATGCTGTTAGGTTAACCCTTTCAGCCCCGAGGGGTTCCCCATTGACGAGTAAAATCGTCTGGCGTTAGACAGAGTAAAATCTATAAGTGCCATTTGGCACTCTCGGGGCTGAAAGGGTTAAACGGGGACATAGTTTTTGGATGCTGTTAGGTTAACCCTTTCAGCCCCGAGGGGTTCCCCATTGACGAGTAAAATCGTCTGGCGTTAGACAGAGTAAAATCTATAAGTGCCATTTGGCACTCTCGGGGCTGAAAGGGTTAAACGGGGACATAGTTTTTGGATGCTGTTAGGTTAACCCTTTCAGCCCCGAGGGGTTCCCCATTGACGAGTAAAATCGTCTGGCGTTAGACAGAGTAAAATCTATAAGTGCCATTTGGCACTCTCGGGGCTGAAAGGGTTAATTGTTTTACCTCTTTGAAAGTATTAAACCCAAACCCCTCAATTTGACTAACCCTAGGCCTAAAATCCAACCTTAGGCCTATGGTTAGCCAAATTGAAGGTTTTGGTTACTTTCCAAAAGGTAAAACAATGACCTGCAACGAGTGAACTGTGGATTGTGAACTGTGTTTTAGACCCGCCGATTTGAGTCAAGTTATATCAGACCGAACGTTTTACCTTTCCTTCCAGAAATAGTTTATCGATGATCTTTAACCCATAGCCCGTGGCGGCTATACACCCTGCCATAATTATAAACGGAGGCAGAGCTTCATACCACATCTTAGGAGAAAGCAGATCGGCCTTTAGTGTGCCTTACAAGTCCTTGACCTTTCCTCGGGATAAAGAAAGATGGCGGACGTTTGGTGGTCATTGACCAGCAGTGTGTATCGCGGACGTGCAAATGATTTTCGTTTCCAGTATTTCGCGGTAGTGGTACAAGAACTGTGAAAAGGAGCAATCATGCAAACATTCACGTTTTTTGACGTGTCGTCAATTGTCGACTTTTCCATTTCATTGCAAACCCCTTTGGTGGAATGCTAAAAGAGTCTCATCTCAAGAAAGGAGTAAGGAATTTCACCATCATCACCATGATGGTGTTGGCTCGATTTCTGGGAGCTGCTGGAAAACGAAGTTGCGTGCCTTTGAAGAAGACGTGCACAGAGTACACTACCAGGTCTTTTTTACGATTAAGCGGAATTACAAAGCCTGCGGTGAGCTATCAGTGTGCAAAAAGAAATACAACGACCACTCCATTAGAACACTGGACTGATATTAGTTTAACTGAACTACAAGCAATGATGAAAGCTGAGAACATACAACTGTTTGATGTACGAGAGCCACACGAGTTGGTCCAGACGGGCAAGATTGCTTGTGCCACGAATGTCCCACGTACGTTCCAGGGTTACCCTTTTTTGTCCACACGATTATAGTTAGAGGCAGAAATGTTCATCCCACGTTCCCAGTAATTGAGTGGAATTGTCAAAGGTTTTATGAAGTTCTAAGTTTAAGACCTTTTATTAGAAAGGTTACGGTTGCAACACCCCTCCATTTCTTTCTTAAAGTACTTTTTTGTCCTTAAGTACAAGGGTGGGGTCAGAAAGGGGTATCAAAGAACAGTAGTTTTTATGATTATGTGAAAGTCAGCCTTGGGCAGATCACATCAATCTTCTATTGAGCTATCAAACCAGCCAAGTTGTCAATTCCATTTAAATCTTGTTCATTCGTTCATATGTTGATAAGTATCAGGTTTGCACCTGCTCTGGTTATTCTTTGCACAAAGTGTCCAGCCCAGGGATTGATCCAGAATTTTTCTGCAACAGGATTGCAAGTGTTTCAGGTCCGGTGAGGTTGCAAACTTCCCAGCCCCAATCCAAGCTTAGTGGCATTGCTCTCACAGTTATTTCTTTTTCTGTGTTTGTTAATTGGGGATTAATGGGCTATCAGCTATGCTTTTGTGCTGAAAAGAGGACAGGCATGGCCAACCTGGGTCTTTCATCTCCCCACTCTCCCCACCCCAGAGGAAGCAAGGGAAAAAGGACCCTGGTTCAGGCTGGGCACATATCTCCCCAAAAAGTGGGAAATGACACACAAGAAAACAACCAGAGAGTAGGCAGCCAAGTCGTAAATTTGTCTTTCCTGCGCTCACTATAGAAGGGGAAAATTTTAGAGCAGCGCTGGCAATAGGTGAAAAACAATAGATTTTCCGTATCCCGTAGGCAAAACAGCAACCATGTCTCTACCAAGGTAAACTGCTTCCAATCACTTTACTTGTTTTGGCTTTAGATTTACATTCAAATAGCTGTTCTCCAAAATCCAACATTGAAGATCGCTAAAAAACATGGCTATTGATCTACCCAAGTTTCAGCCGATGCTTCAAGCTTCGTTTTGACTGTGACAAATACCAGCGGCAACAATGTTCAGAAAAGTGGGGACCCCTCCCAAGGTGGAAAATGTGTCACTAATACACATGACCAGCCTGAACCAGGGTCTATCTTCCTTTGCTGCCTCTGGGGTAGGGAGATGAAAGACCCTGGGAATGAGGTTGAGGCATGGCAAGTAAAGCAACCTTGGAAATTCCACAAATGGGAGTTTGCCTTCATCCACCCCCTTCAGCCTTGTTTTGCATTAGCAAGGACAGTCTCCATGGAGTGTAGTGTCAACGGGTGTAGTTTGTTGTATTGAGCATTGACTTCTTCGTGGTTTTTGTAAATCCTAGTAAGAAAAGTTCCAGAGGCCTTTACAATGGATCCTGATGAATTTGAGGAGGAGTACAGCATTAAACAGCCGAAGAAAAATGATGCCAATATTGTATTTCACTGTTTGAGTGGAGTCAGAAGCAGAGCAGCTCTGGAAGCTGTTCACCAAATTGGTTTCACAAAGTAGGATAAAGTTTCATCTTTAGTTACCCTTTCAGACATTCACTCTACATGTACTTTGTTTGTATTGACTTGCCACCTCCATTTAACACAAATGGTGTCCTAATTCTCCAATTCCCTTGCCATGTCAGCACCCATGCTAAATATTTGATCACTAGACATGGTATTGGCATTAGTATTGGTGAGGGTTAAAAAAGTTTTTTGCACTTTAATCTAACTAGGATAAAGTTTTATTTTATGGATTCAAGACATGCTATTTGAATAGACACTGGACACTAGACCCGAATTCAATTGTTTCAAGTACCAATGGGTGACAGAAAGTGTTGGCTACTTCACTCCAGAGGTGCCAACCTATGGAGATCTAAAATCTGGAGATTTGTCTTCCATCCGGTCTCCCCACCACCCCCCCCCCCCTCGATCAACCTACCCAGTCCCTCTTCCCTCTCCCCCCAAAAAAAACAACGCACCCACCCATCCTCCAGCAGCTCCTTCAGAAAAATTATACAAGAATAATCTCCCACCATTGTGAATTGTGGGAAAACAGGGTATTTATGTCAAGAATTTGTGCTGTTATAACAAACAGATAAAGCAAGCCATTTTGTTTAGTTCTATGAACGTGTGTTTGAAACTCAGAGTTGAAGAAATGCATTAAAGACCCACCTTCAACCGACAGGCTTTTCAACCGTTTGTTTTTGTTATGGAAATTCGCATTGCTTATCACAGCGATCTGATTGGATAAATTTCAGCTTTGGCTGGATTTTCATGTATGAAAATTGTTCTACGGCACGCAAAGCCTGTCGGTTGAAGGTGGGCCTTTAAGAAACAATGAAACGAGTTTGAAAAAATCGATTTTTTTTTAAACTTGGGGATGCAATTTGAGTCTAGAATGGAGAAAAGTCTGTGAAATGTTCAGAGTCATTTTTATCCGGGAGATTTAATGACCTGTACGGGAGACTGCGAGAGTTAGTTGGCAGGTATGTCACTCAGAGAAGTTGGCTACTTTTTTCCCTAAAGTGAAGTAAATAAAGACAAATCCTTTGAAACCTAACATTTAAATTCATTTTGACAATGACAATAGTTGGTAACTCCACCCAAAGAAGCCGCCAAATTCAAACTTGATTGAAACCTGTGAGACTCAAACACCTCTTTTTTTTTGCATTTCTTACATAAGTTAGAAGATTGTCTGACTGTAGTCAAAATTTATGAAAGAAATCACTCAGAAGATTTTTAAAAACTGTCTTTGTACCAATTAATCCACAATAATATTGCTATAATAATTATTGCATCAATAAATAACTTTTTGTGGAGTTTTGAATGTAGGGGTTTCTGTACACTTGTTCAATTCCACCCCCTTCTTCATTTGAACTCAGTTTGGTGCATTATAGAAGTTGCAAAGAAACAGCAACTGTAATATCTTAGTAAAAAAAGATCTCATTTTGTTTTATTTTTGTCTATTTAGAGCAAGACATTATCCAGGTGGTTATGTGGAGTGGGCTAAAGTTGTTGAACAGTCTGAGAGATCTCAGGCTTAAACACAATAACTGTGATCTTACAAGAACTCGTTCACATAATAATAATAATTATTATTAGTTATTCACCCTTCTGATGTGTTTTTGGGTTTATTGTAAATTGTCAAGAGATTTTACTTTGTGGGAGAAATTGTGCAGCCATTACTTCAACACTGTGTAATGATTGAACTTTTCACTTGCCCCTAAGAACTTCCTAATCACTTTAAATGTTACATTCCTTTGCTAGTGTACAGCAAGGCCATATGTCTGCTTGATTGCATTTAATTTTGAAGGATTCATCATTTCTACCCCATCCATTGTGGAGGTGCATCAAGAATAGCAACATTGTTTTACCCAAGTTACTTCTTGATATATGGTGTATATATTATAAGTGAAAAAAGGGTATGGAAATCTTGAAGAAAAAGTAAATGTTGAAGAATTTTCTCTCGTTTATTTTTCTTTTGATTTTAAAATGACTCCTGAGAATTTAACTCATAGACAACTAGTGCAGTATGGAGATTTTTTGAGTGAACCAGTAAGATTATTTATCGCATTTCCTCCCACTCCATTTCTTCCCTTAATTTGCTCACAACTTTTTTGGATCACAGTACCCTTTGTGCTATACGGTGAACCATACATCCTTGCGGAGGTTTTGTGACATCACCTCATTAGCTTTCAAAGGGGTTATTTTGTTGCAGTGTACCCTGGATGACAAGAAGAATGTTTGTAACAGATATCTTTCCCACTTGAGAAGGAAGAAATAAGTCGAAGGCCAACATGTTTGTTCTAGTTAGGGCAAACAGCAAGATTTCTCTGATATCAACGAAAATGCATAGGGCGTGCGATGGCAATAGGCCCTTATTCGCAATAGCCGCCATGTTAGTTTTCAAATTGTCATGCAAATTAGCCATGTGTTATGCTGGGGGGCAAACATTGGAAAAAAGGCAAATTGTGGAAAATCGGCTCGTCGAAATATTGAAATAACATTGCTAAAAGTACATTTTAAAATTAAGTACCTTTTATAATTTGATATCTTTGATTGCCTTTGACATTTTGACTTTCTACTTTGTTATCTGCTCATTTTTCACTTTACAAACATCGAAATAACTTGTGTGAATCATTCTACTTTACTAGTAGGTGGAATTCAGTAAACGTGAAACAAATCATCTGTGTGGCTAAGATGTTTGTTATAACCTCTTTTGTGGTGTTTGCTCCCTCAGAAGTGTGTAGTTAATTTGCATGATAATAGCAAATCCCACATGGCGGCCATCGTGAATGAAAGGTCTATTAAACAAAGAACAGCCCAAAAAATTACGCTTTATTTCCCTCATTTTGATAACTGACAATCCAAGTGTGCTCCGAAAATATTAAAACCTCGGAAATAAGGTACTCTTTTTTCTATTTCTGCTGTTCACATATGAAACTCGTTGAATGACGACCAGGGGCGGATTTAGGGGGGGCCGAGGGGGCCACGGCCCCCCCTTTCAGTTTGTGGGAGATTATTTTTTTGTCAAAATATACAATAATTTTATAATTTTGTAAGCAGTCTGTTGGATCTTTTGATTTTTTTAGCTAAAGCATGATTTTTCGCTAATAGTATGACCAAAGTTGTGCGAAAAAGCTTTCAACGTTACGGGCGTTAATGTTATCCTTTTGAAATGACGAAGAAGACTGGATGAGAATTACTTGTTTACAGTCAACCTATTTTACAGAGACTGTAACAACGTAAAATCTTAATGTCTGTATACATAATTATATATATTTTGGTTAGGTACAATGAGAATAACATTGTGACACGTACGTGCTTATGTGCTGTTCCATCAAATCAAGAACCCTGTGTTCATTGCTGCCTTTTACACTGCCAAGCATCTTTTTGGATTCAGGGTAGGACTTAGCCGTTCGTTACAGGGTTCGACATTGGATGTTATTGAGGCATACAGGCATATTAACGTGGTGAAAGATCAGCTGGCAGATATACGCAAGGATGCAAAAAAGTGTTTGGGCATTCAGTGCATGAAAAGATTCAGAAAATGGCTAAGAAAGCAGACGTAAAGATCACCATCCTGCGCACTTGTGGTATACAGAAACTTCATTCGTTTCTTCCAAGGCTGTTGTGACTTTGGAGCGAAGAGTCACAAACCATGCATCATTATAACCACAACTTATAATTTTATTTAACATGAAATCCTGTTATTTTACTTTCCAGAATGCACCAGATTGCATGTAAGAGTACCCGAGGAACGCTAACGCGCGCTGATTAGTATTCTTGTTCGGCCCCACTTTCAAAAAATGCTAGATCCGCCCCTGACGACAGTGACATCGCTATGTCAAGATCGCTCGGTTTTTGACTTCACTGTCGCGTGGTAAAAGTCAAAAGTTATGACGGCCACTTCTTGTGTTAATCTTAAGCAATTCAACAGTTGCACCCTATAGTGAAGGCAGATTTCGTATTTTCTGCATTTTATCTTTAATTTAATTTGTGTGGCAACCTTAACCAAGAAGGCCAGTAACTGCACCGAGGAGTCTACAACGTAGTTCTGCCCGTAGTCTGCGTACTTAGCAACCAAAACCGCCATGCTACGCAGGCTATTCTGCCCGATTTGTATTGATCTTCGTGCAGATCTTTGAGAACAGCTGAAGTGAAAATTGTTTCCCTCCCTGCTATTCCTGGGGCGGTTATGTCCTTGCTTTTCACGACCTTGAGAACAGCTAAAATGGAATTTCGAAATTTCTAGCTGGCTTGTTGTTAGATATTTTTTTGTAGTACTTCGTGCAACAAATCAGGTTCATTTCAGGATTTTATGCAGTCATGCATGCATTTTTGTTTACAGATAAAGACTTCGTTTCATTTTATCCCACTTCAACAACCCGAAATATGGGAACTTCTGTTTAGTTATATATGGCAAAAAAATTCCAGATTTTTACAGTAAAAATTGACGAAAATAGAAAAATACAAAGAGCGTGATATTTTACATTGGTCCAGTTGTGACGTCACTGTGAGTCACGTAGGCATGATGCAAACCTCTTCAGAATTGCCAAGAATTAGATGCAAATACTGTCGATGCGGAAAATATACATTCAGTCTCAAGACAACTTCAGAAGATTACCAACAAATAGAACAAAAATCTTAAGCGATGGCCCTTCGGCAAGTTGGAAAATTAACAATCTCGGTGATCTCTCGAAGCGGTTTACCTCCATTGCTGTGTGCACGTGCTATTTCTGCCAATACCGGTCCTAGAGAACGGATTTGGAATTGTTCGAAAGAGGCAAAAGGTGAAATTCACTTGAATTGCTTAAAAGACATGTTGGAAGATGGCGGCATACAGCTGTTTGATGTCCGTGAACCATACGAAGTTGCATCCACTGGCAGAATACCCAAGTCCATAAATATTCCTCGTAAGTTTTTTTTTTCTGCAATAGATTGCTCCTTTTTTCTTGTTGAGCATCCAACACATAAAGCACAAATATCTTTTATTCAAATTATTAACTAAGTTGAAAGGGGCGGCTTCTGCATGATTCAATTGTGGGAAATAAGTGCGGCCATTTTAACAAAAATTCTGACTGACATTAAAATGGGGGGATCAAAACAAACTATGGGGAAAAAACTGTAGGCCAGCATAACTGGACAAGATAAGTTTGCAAGTTATGGAAGCGAATTGGTAAAATTCTAGTTAAAATAAACAGGTGTCTTTTTGGTCGCTTGGTGTTTAGTTTACATAGTTAGGATCCAAAGAAAAATAAGAATTTATATTTTTGTCATGTGGGCACTTTAAAAGTGTATTATCAAACTTTTAAGACATGACTGGTGCCAAGTCTTCCAGAAAATTTCTTATTATAGAGACTCCGACTTTCTTAAGACCTAATGCAAGTTATCACATGTTCAGAACATCATTAATTTTAATAATGATATTGAAAAAGTTTTGGATTTGAAACATTCCTAATGTGAGAATGATTATCACTATAAAGGGAACAAAGAAAGCCAGTGAACTGGAAAATAATTGACCCCTTTAAAAACCACAAAGGCCTATTTAATTAGCTGGTGGGATATTTTATTGCGGGGTTATCAAAACATGCATGATTGGCCTTGAGTGGGCCGCAAACTCAACATTTACTAGCATGTGTTTAAATAATCCGGCAATAAAATATATCCTGCCATCAATGCAGGAAACCTCTAATTTAAGTACGAAGATTTGTTGTGTCCAGAGGGTACCATTCTTTTGCTGGACAAGGGTGACATAGGCTCTGGGGACAAGACTGAGTTTGGCTAGGAGTCATGAGTCATTTCGGAGTTCCACACATGCACTCACTTGGGATAAAAATACTGCATTCAGCTTTCTCGTGTGAAAGTTAAATTAATCTCTAGTTGTTCAATTTTCCATAAGAATTCTTCCAGTTTTATTAAATTATAATCTTATTTTTATTCTGCAGTACTCATCTAATTTTTTAATACCAAACTACCTATTCTTTATTTTCACAACCAATCCTAAGGGCTGTTGTAGCTTGATGTTACTTTTGACAGCAAATTGTTTGGGGTCCATAAGTTAATTTTTAAAAGCAGGGGTGTAGCCTGGGGGTTCAGGGGTGTCCCTGACCCCCCTCTCTTCCTTTGTGACAGTCAACAACATAATATAAACCATATCTGTGAGATTAGAACAGAGTAATTTATGTCACCTGGAACTTACTTCATCTATGCAGCTATTTTGTAGGCTTGCCCCTTGCGCTCACTGCTCATCTGAAAAATTGTCACTTTCACTAAAAACAGCGTGTCGACATGACAAACCAGTAAGTACCTTGGGTGTGAGAGTGTGTGACCCCCCCCCCCCACCCCCCCTCCTTTGAAAAATGGTAGCTCACCCAGCAAAGTGACTTCCAGAGTGGATTTGAGATGTTGGATAAGTATAAAGAATTAGAAATTCACATGTTCCCTCAAATTAAAGGACAAGTAAAATGATTTTGTTGAGTGAGGTGGCAAAGTGCAACATTTTCAGCTCATACATACTTTTAGAACACTTTGTTGCCCTCACAGATCATGCAAATCTAACTCAAATTTCTATGGATTTCATTCTAGTGGATGACATTATTACAGCATTCAAATTGAGTCCAGAAGAATTTCAAACAAAATATGGCAGTCCCAAACCAAAAGTAACAGATGAAAACCTCATCTTCCACTGTCAGTCAGGAAGAAGAGCAAAGAAGGCTGTGGAAAGAGTTCAGCAACTTGGTTTTGAAAAGTAGGTTTTTCATTTTGATTTTCTGCCAGCATAGCAAATTAATAGCAAAAGGAAGGGTCTGTTGTACTGTTGTGACCAAATGCACAACAACCCTTTGCTAGAGTCACCCTAGCTGAGTTCATAATGTACCATTTGGTTGAAAAATTCTGTTAACCATTCACATGAGTATCACAAAGTCGCCTTAGTTCGAGAGACAACTTGTGTGGGTGAGTTGTTGTAATTTGTAGTTACGGGATGAATAAAAATGGATCTCATTTCTCTCTCCCTCCATCTCTCTCTTCTTTCCCTACATCGCCCATCGTCCCAGCTTTCCTCTTTCTATCCCTTCGGCTTGTCCTTTTTCCAGATCCCGCTCGGCTTTTTCTGCCATTTTATCCCATGATATGGCACTCGCAGGTTGCCTTGAACTCCGACCCACTGTAAACCTCTGGAATACTTGTCCTTGTACTTGACCACTGAACTAACGTGTCAAGTTGCTAATTCACAGCTTGAAAATGATATTTATTTTGAATTCTGGCTGACTATTTACTTAACAATGATTCGTAATTATATACACGTGCCCCGCCGAGCACCTACAATGGAACTTACACTCGTGGGTTACCGTTCAGAGATCCCTGTTTTACTACTCTTGAAACAAACTATCCCTTTAATAATGCTAACCGTAACCCTAATTACGACTAAAGGCACTGTTTAGGCTTAAGGTTAGTCCCTGTTATAGTTTTAGGTTTTCCAGTATTTCCTTCATGCCCCGTGCGTGCGGCACACTTATAAGTATAAGTGGAAGAGTGTACCACGCTTACAGTCTGATTGGTGCATCTTTCATGGATAACCTTCAATCCGCCAGAACTGATAATTTTCCGTATTCCACAAAAATTTGTCGATGGTGCTGCTTCCGCCAGAAACAAGTCTTTGTGTGTTAGGTTTGTTTGCTTTTGAATTGGAGTAAGGAACGCTTAATTTTACAAAGTGAAAAAACGATCATACCGGTATCATGTAAACAAATACAGAGCGCTAAGAGGAACCGGGATAAAATCGTACCGGAATGAAACTCGTACTGGTATCATGAAAATACCCCCTTATTAACTGAAAAGCGTGCTAAGAATGAAGGTCATTCTTAAATGACCCTAAGGATCATATGAGAAGGGTCTGTGATTCGCTTAACCGCGCGAGAAAATGAGGTTAACAAGTAAGGAACTCTTAATTTTACCAAAAGATGGCGGAATGTCAAAAGCATCCATCTCTTCCTCGATTCTGCTACTCTCCGCAAGTGGACCAGTAATCTCACTGAAATATAGGCATCGCGGCCAAACCACCTCTAATCTGCTGTCTCGAAATTCCCGTGTTGCAACGCCGATGTTGCCATCTGTCGCAGCCATCGCAGAGGAGCGCTTCCTGTCTTGCTGTTACTTCCTCATTGCAATAGATACAATAATGGCTTTTCATCTCGAGTGACTCTTGTAAAATTATTTGTGATTGGCGAAAATACTTCGATAAGTCGAGTGGGTTGAATTGAACCGAAAATCATAACCCTTTTATACAGTAATGCCTGATTAAGCCGGTTCGAAATCGCGGGAATTTGATTGGCAGATATTGTTGGTGTTATCTGTTCTTTGCTGTAGTTACATATCATTAAACGCTTAAACAATATCCTACTTTAAGTTGAAAAAGTAATAATAATAATAATAATAATAATAATAATAATAATAATAATAATAATAATAATAATAATAATAATAATAATAATAATAATAATAATAATAAAACTTATATGGCGCCGATATCAATATTGCTATTTTCATCAGCGCTTAAATCGTAAAACTACATAAAACCTACTAAAAACGAGATTAAAAGGCACATACAATTACCAAAAAGCTTTCTGAAATAAAACTGTCTTCAGTGTCTTTTTAAAAGATTCCATGTCACGCAATCGTGGCCGGGTATTCTGAATCGATTCTGAAGTTTAGCCAAAAGATGCTACCCATCACTGTCAAATCTTAAAACAACGCCGATGCGCGAATGTAGCTTTATTCAAAACCAGTCATGGTCCTAGGATGTAATCAGTATTTGTTTGTGACTGACTGACGCGTCCTCAATAAACTTTCACATTGAAACTCGGGCTTGAGTAGACAAAATTGGAGATTTCTTGAATACGTTTGCCCATAATGGTTGGTTTTTAATAAAACTGCATTCGCGCATCAGTCCCATAGTGAGAAAGCGTCATAAATGAAACCTTTCTATATTGTTGGTTGAACTTTGCTCTGTCTTAGCATTATTTTCACAACTCAGATATGGAATTTCCAACAACTCGGATGTCGGATTTTCACAACTCAGATGTCGGGTTTTTACGACTTTGTTGTCGGATTTTCAACAACTCGGATGGCACCTACAAGCTTCCGTAGGGATTCGTGATTCAGGAACTACGAGAAAAAAAATACTTGAAACCGAAGTGAAACTAGAAAGATCGAGAAGAAATCTTTCTGCGTCAAGGGCATTCTGCGCACACACGCTCTTCCGTGTTTCAAGGAGCATTTAAAATCTTGGTCTCAAGCGACTCCTGGACGGTAATTTACCTCATTCCAAATTTGTTGACTTTTAATTTTTTTGTTTCCATTGCAAAACGAGCAGAGACGTTATTAGGGCGGTCTTGCAAAACCCGAACGCTCTCCTGAAAACTTTGAGAGCACTTGATTTCACAACATAACCGCCAACGTTTCAAAGTGATACATAACCGGACAAACCGTTAACGTTTGAAAAGTGAAACTTCGCGCAAAATTCTTCACGCTTCAAGGATGGACGCAAATGGTAGTAAGAACTCCAAAAAAGCACTCTTGTAAAAGAAAAGTTGTCGTTTATTCGCAGATGTTAACAATAGGGAGCTTAAGCACGCGCGTTTTTGAGACGCGGACAGCAACCGGAAGAGAGCATTTCGCGTGCCAGGGCAGTGGTGTCTCCCAGGTTTTTATACTATTTATCTCTAATGGTGAAAAGATACGTAAATGTGGTTTAAAAGGGAAAACGGCTGACTTCCGGTTGTCGTCCGCGTATCATAAGCTCCCCAAAACAAAACGTTTGCTTGGTAACCACGCAGTCATTTAACGAGGGAAGTCGTTCGCTTCAGCTGTGCGTGATCGATGTGTTTATGAATTAGAGGCCATCAGTGTTGAGGTGATAGATAGGTCGTAGACGACATTGTAAGTAGCTAGCTGTGCGGAGGAATGGAGAGTCCATGCCAGTTAGAGTTTAACTGCTCAAACAAAGTACAAAAGAAAGGCTTGAAAGAACAACTGGCGAGCAAGATTCAAGTTTAGAACCTGAAGATGCAAACAAATAGCTCCTTTAGGAACCACCACCACCGAAAGCAGTGATCAACAACGGGTTTCAATATGTTTGAATTTGAGCTTTTGTTACTGATGGTTTTCAGTTCAATTTGTGACCCCAGCAAGCCAGTATACTCCCTCTGAAAGCAATGGTCTCGTGTATAAGCCGCACCCGCGATTTTTGGCCCAAAATTTAAGCAAAAAGGTGCGGCTTATACACGAGTCTTTACGGTAATCGGTGTTAATTTTTTCACTTCCTTCGCAGGGCTTGTAATTTTGTTGGGGGCTGGTCGGAGTGGGAACTTTACCTCAAGCGCAAACCAAAAAGCGCACATAGGCAGATCACGAAAGAGCATTGAAGAAATCAACACAACAGCTCATCATGATTGGACATTCATTATTCATGATGATTGTCAAGAAAACCTGCTGAGATGTCTTCTGGTCAGTTCACATCTTTATAACTACTGGTAACAGTCAACAAAAAGACTGTAAATACCAAGGAGATAAAACATCAAGTTTTCTGAACTATTTTTGTCACTATCTTAAAATTTATTGCCTCCTAACACCAAGTTGCATAAAATTTGGAGAGAATGACTATTGTAGAAATTATTTTACTGAAAAGAGTTTCTGCCATACATTTCCTGTAATTCCAAAGGCAAAAAATTACAGAGAATGTTTGGAGACAAAAAAAGCAATATTTAGGAAATCCAGAGAACGGATACCAAGTCTAGTTAGGGTTGTGAACATGAACTTATTTGTTTGGTTTATGAAGACAAAAGGCTATAAAGTAGAGTCATGTACAGTATAGTTTGCTTTGAATTTCCATACAAACCTTTGAATTTCCTGCCATGTTGCCCTGATTACCCATGATGCAATCAAGAGCATGAACTCGTCTATTCTATGACAAAACCTTGTCTTATGATCAACTTCTCATATGAGCTAAGCTGTCACCATTAATGAACAGAAAGTTACTGGATATCTCGTCTGATGCCCTAGACACATTGGTGACTGACCTACTTGAAGGTAACAGTTACATTCATATTTTAATAGTCAAGAAATTTGGTGTCTTTAGGACACTGGCTTATGGCAAACACTCAAAATACCAGGGCCCTACCCTCTAAAGTAAAATGTGTCACTATAAAGTAATTTAGTATCAGGTTTCTAAGTAAGCTTGTGATGTCATATTATTTTACGATTTCAAAAAAGATAGTTTTTCATATAGTTTTGTCAGTTGAGCTAGTTGCTCAATGCTGTCGAGTTATAGAGATTTAAATGAGATATGTGTATATCGCTTCAAATCTCATTGTCAACAATTCACGATTCATTGGTATCTGTATTTCGCTTCATCAAGATATTAAAGCATCATTTGTTCAAGTTAAATATTGTGTCCAATTATCTAAGTGCAACATGCACAACAAAATACATCTCATTGAAAGGAAGTTACTACCGATAGTTGCATTCAAGAGCCATGACAAAGGTGGACATCAACAATTTTCAAATCATTCTTGAACAAGATCAGCATCATGTTTTTATAAAATATACCAGGGTATTCTAATAACATTAAATTCACTGTAGGTTAATTTAAAGGGGCAGTGTCTGACACGGATGTTAGTGAAAATCAGGAAAGTAAAGGAGACCTGTTTACCAATGGCAAATGAAAATTAATGGCTAAATTTTCTTCAAAACAGCTATTTTAGCTAGCAGAACCATTCTGACATGTTTTTTATTATGCGTAGCCAAGTTAAAATGAATGCCAACTTGAAAATGTCGGGCCAACGTTTTCAAGTTCTCCCCTTGCATCTTAGATGAACTCTGTAGTAACTTAGTGTGGCTCATTTTTCTTTTGAAATTTACCGGTAATCGATTTTTAACTCACTGTGGTGATCCAGAAGCAATTTAAGAATGAAAAAGTCACTGAAAATTAATTTAGTAAATTTACAGTCAAATTCCCATGACACTACCCCTTTAAGTTAGAGTTTATTTTGAGATCACAAACTAACATTTGAAGTCATTTCATTTTGCAACTTTTTCAGTGATCTAACAGCTAGTATATAAAAGTGGTAGGTTAAATTTTAGAATTGGCAATAGTATCCTCAATGATTTGTATCTGCTAGTATTTTATTGACACTGATAAATTATTGTTAGTTATTCACTTTCATTAAATTATTTACAGAAAAATAATTTTGTGGCCTCAGTGTGATTTGTTACCCTGCATTAAAGTAATGTAAAATGTAATGTTAAAATTCGTCCTTTTAATAAAAAAATATATTATTATTATTATTATTATTATTATTATTATTATTATTATTATTATTATTATTATTATTATTATTATTATTATTATTATTATTATTAACAATGAAATGATATATGAACAGGAACAGGAACATTAGAACCCACAAATGACCAGCTCCCAACGTCAGCTGGGGCCAGTTGCATATAAAAAGGGTACAACCAGGACTATGAGCTAACATCAGACATTTAGTCAAGCATGGACTTTATGTCAGTTGTACATGTTTGGGTATCATCAAACTTCTAACGTTACTCAGGACTAAGATTTAGACCAGGTAAGGGCTTGACGTAAGCTGGTCATAAGATGGTCTTAATCTGCGTCATTGACCACGTTTCAATATGGCGTGTATGTTGTTTCTTTCCAAATGCTAGATTCACGGTGTGCTAAAAGAAGACAAAGGGGTATTTCGTGACCGATTCTGTTATTTCTGCCCACAACCCTTTTCTTTTGCTGGTTTGTGTTCACAGAATTAAATTTTGACAGTAACATATCTTTCTGTTTGGAAAATAGCTCTATTAATTCACATATTTCAGCATCTGAAAAGCAAGCCTTTCTACTTCATGGTTTTACCGCCTGAGTCATTTTTGAACAAAGCCAATCTGACTCTCCAATATGCAAAACAAAAAGTCATCACTCATTCTGCAAACTGATGTTGCCCATGCACGTCTAGCTATTAGTACCTGCTGGTTCAACCATCATCAACTCCTGGGCCCGGTTGTTCAAAAGCCGGTTAATGCTAATCCCAGATTGAAATTTAACAAAAGAGTTAATTTTCTCGACTCCGAAATGCTCTTCAAGGCTGATATTCGGCAAAACCTTACATTAGAAAAAGTCAATTTTGAACAACTAAAATAAGCAAAAGAAACTTTCACCAAAAAATTGAAAAGATGAAACAAAAGTTTACGCTAATCCTGGATTAAGTTAATCCACTTTCGAACAACCGGGCCCTGGTTTACATCCAGCACAGATGGGGCCTAACAACAACAGACGTAAGGCTAATGGGCCGGGGGACATAAAGGGATGTCATAACAGCAACCTTTATGCAACCAGTCCCAGGTTTCTCCATTGGCTGTGGGCACAGGGCACCCTTCATTTACTCTCCTCTCCTCACTACGTCTCCAGTACCTAAAAACTCTTGAAAACAAAATCAGTGACCAAGTATTCTTTTTCAAATTTTGAAACCCTATTTTATTCTCTTACCTAGTACGAAGTATCAGAACAAAATTATCACATAGAACTGCATTTATTACATGAAAACACTGTTGGAAGGTGATAAGATAATTCCACCAGATATTTTTTTTAGTTTCTTTAAGAATATAAAGAAAAATGATTCTTACTTGTATGCAAAAAATCAGGGTATGTCACCAAGTTTTGAGATATTGCTCAACGTTTCCGTAAAGACTAACAAAATTCACTTCCAGTTTTTGTGATTTTACAGCACATTTTTATTCATTTTCTGGTCACCTGTTTTGATTTGTGAGCTGACATGAGAAGCTTAAGAATTGTGTATCTGGTCTCAGCAGAAAATCCTTTGAAGCTTCCTTGAAGTTATATTATGAAATGCAGGAAGGCTCTAAATGAAGTAGAAATTGTGAGATTTTGTTTAGGCATTCCTGTCCCCTATCACAACCTACAGAGTGAGTTCTTTCAGCCTCTGATCCTTTTTCTTTCCTCTTCAATCAATAGTTTTTGTGAATTTTGCACTGGGAAATACCAGAGGGGTAGGTGAGAGAAGTGGGGTTTAAAGTGGTACTATGATCAAAAAATCATTTCCTTTTTTTCTTCAGATTTTGAAAGCGTGTTCGCTTAACACCTAACTGGCAAAATTTTGAGCTTTGAGTTTTATCCAAAGGTTGTTTATTTTGAGTGTAAGTTTTGGATTTCATGGTCCGCCATTACTCACGTTCAAAACTGGCCGATTGCACCTCAGGGGGTTGGATCTAAAGAAAAAGACGTCATTTACTCACTAGCTTAAAATTTCAGCGTGTAAACGCAATTCATTATATATGCAAAACACGGGTTGAAAAGTCTGAAAGCCCGAAACTCCCGTGCTGCATATTAATTAGGCCGCGTACACACGCATTGCATTTTTAAACTAGTGAGTGTTTGACTTCATTTTCTCCTCGACCCAGCTCTCTCAAGATTTTAAAGTTAGTAATGGCGGACTATTAAATAAGAAAATTCCAGCTAAAATAAACAGGTGTCTTTTTAAAATCAGAACTTAAAACTTGGGTGAGTTAGTGTTTAGTTAACATAGTTTTTGAAATCCAAAGGAAAAACAAAATTTTTTTTTGGTCGTAGTACCACTTTAAAGGATTGTGGACCCTTGAAAGGGAGGAAATCATCTTTGTAACATTGCGTTGCAAAGATGATGATACAGAAAACTGGAACAATAAGAACAAACATTAGTAAACTCAATTTCCCTTGACGTGCGAAGACTTGTTAGGACTAAACACTACCATCAAGATCTGTTGGCGTTGCTTGACTACTCATGCTTATCCCACAGCGAAAGTCTGACTTGTTTATTTGGCAGCAGAGGAAATACTTTTCAAGTCTACAAATTGCTTTCAAGAGTACAGTATTCTTCTTTTTTCTTGAAGATGCTTAGCAAGACTACAGGTCCTTCCAAAATTAAAGCCAGCCCGCCAAATTGTAGAAAATCGCGCGTAGCATTTTATATCAGATACTTTCGAATTGGACCCACACCCTTTAGGCTTTGTCCACATTAATAACTTATGGCTCATGCTTTGCAAGCAATTCCTTGATCGTCGTCGACTGGGATGTTTCAAACAAAATATGCGAAAGAGATGTATCAGATGTACCCGATGTACGTACTAAAGGCCATTCAACAATATATGCAACGCCAACTTTTAATATCGATTGAAAATAAGCTTATAATTGATAAGTCGTAATGACGGGTTCGGATATAATTAAATCAGCAAATTAAGAAAATCAATCTTCGGTAATTGACAAAGTTATCAAGTTATCTAAAATTTGCAATCGGCAGGAAGCTTTTCCTTTCGTTTCGCCGTGAAATCGATCACATTGCAATTGACCAAGTTCTGTCATTTTCGAAATAAGAAGAATAGTCAGCTTACCCAGGGGAGAAAAACGTAGGCACAATAATGTTCAAAACTTGACTTAAGTGTCGTTTGCCTCACAAAACCCACGGTCTCAATCGAACTCGTCTTTGTCAGCACGAGATTCTATCTAAACTACGTTTCAAAGGACAAAAGACAACATGGATTTTAAAATAGAAAATCTCCTAGAGGATTATGGTATATATTGAAGGTCACGTGTTGTCGCCACATCGTGGAGGCGCTTGAGCTGCGCCCCGAAGCAGCTCGAGTACGGGCGCCATAATGAAGCAAAGGAAAGTTTATCGTCGTTCTCGTAAACGAAGGAGGTTTCGTTTGATTTAAACCCTAGAATCAATGTATAAGAGTTATCCCACGAATATGGTGATATTTGTTTTTGTTGTCGATACCTCTGCTTCTATGAACCAGAGGACGTCTGTAGGCACTACGTTGCTTGATGTCGCCAAAAATGCCGTCGAAACCTTTACAAAGGTAAGGACCTAGGATTTTTTAATAAATAGAGGATTAGAACAAGTGTTGTTTAATTTGTCTGACCTGGAAAAATGTTATGGTTTAGCTGCGTCAGCGAGATCAGACGAGTAGAACAGACCGATACATGCTGGTGACGTTGGAGGAACCGCCAGGAGCTGTAAAGGTAGGCCCTATTGTGAGCAGCAATAAAGGCCCTATGGGCAGAGATCGTTGGCCACTGTCGTTGGTCCGATGAGTTTCGTCAACGAAAGGAGATCGTAAAACTATGTGACAGCTGTGTATGAAAATGCAATTTTTTCAAATCTGAAGTTTGTTGTACAATTTGTAAGATTTTTTTAGTCTTTTGTAACTTTGTTATTTGTTGATAGACCGAAAGGGATTATGGGTATTTCATGAGCTGGCTCTTTTTGAGTTAACACAACTTCACTTATGTTGAGTGTGAAGACTGGATTGGTCTCAAGGATGATTTTCATTCATACTGGATTGGAAACAGATTTTTTAGAAATAAAAATATTTACTGAATTGTGATTTCTCATGCCAATGTGGGGAGGGGAAGGGACATTATGTTCCCTGGTTCAGTGTCAGTTATGTATCTTAAGTGCTAGGATGTGCAAGATAATTCAGGATCAGAAAACCGGAAAAAAAACCTGTTTTGGTGAAGGAAATTTCCTTTCAAATGTGGAATATGTGCCCTTTCTACAGGGCCTCCGTACTCCTGTAATATTATTTGTCTCTTGATCTCGTTTAAGGCGGGTTGGCGAGAAAATCAGGCAACATTCATGAATGAATTAAAGAATCTTCAAGCCACTGGTCTGTCAACCTTGGGTACTTCTTTAAAAGAAGCATTTGACTTGTTGAATTTGTATCGTTTGCATTCTGGGATTGACAACTATGGAATGGTAAGATGATCCCAAAAACTGACACTTGTGAATTTAGTATGGAAAATAACTATTCAAAAGGTGTTTGTTGTTTTGAGTGTCAGGGATATTTATCTTTATTTGTGAATCAATTTTGCAGGGGATGTTATGTAATATTTTTGAGGGTCAGAAATAATAAATTCATTGAATAATAATAATAATAATAATAATAATAATGATATCTATTAGTATATACTCACTCAGTGATCTTGGAGTTTCAAGAAATCTGATTGGTTCACTATCTTGGAGTAATTGAGCATTATTTACTCCTTACGGAGTGAATAATGCGTGATCCAAACAAAACAAATGGCCGGTGAAAACTCGCCAGCATTTATGAATCAGAAATATTGAGAATACTGGATGATGCTATACTACAGAATACAAAGAGGGCCACAAAATTTGGCCTGAAAGTTTTCAAAGGTAAGAGAAGAGTTTTTTGCCAACCAGTGTTTGGCTTCGTTTTTCCAGATAATTATTGCTGATAATTAAACAATCTCCATGCCAACAATTTGTTTCACTTGGAGTAATTCTATCATTTAGGGCTGGTCGCCCACCAAAACGAATATCTTACTGAAATTGAGGAATTAAAAAAATGTTTAAGGAAGTTCCACATGGCTGCAAGGAAACAAGACAGGTCATTTTACAACAAACCAACGCTTGCCTCAAATTAGAGCCGTCATTTCATGTGGATCCTTTACTAACTGCACTTTCAATTTCCATTTCAAATGAACCTCTAAAACTTTGATCAAACGGTGAAAATGTTTTAACAAGCAGACTTTCGATTTAGATTGCTGATTTAAATGGTGCTGAATAACCATTTTGCTGTTTGTGACGAGGATTTTAATGAAGGTTATTTAGATTCGCCATGTTAGAAGCTTCTGTAAACAATTTCGCACATTCTTTGTGCGGCTTGCGTGTTTTCCACGCATGAATTGAGTTGTCAATTAAATCAACTTTGGATGGTTTTTTCAGCAATTGTTGTTGAGATCACTTCGTGAGTATATACTAAAACAATTATTCTTTTCAATCTCGGTGAATAGTGGCAGAATATTTACCTCGATTTCAAAGAATAATTGTTAATTCTCTTTTTTCTTTTTTACTTCTCAGGGAAGAAATCCATTCTATG
Source organism: Montipora capitata (assembly GCA_949126865.1). NCBI lineage: Eukaryota > Metazoa > Cnidaria > Anthozoa > Scleractinia > Acroporidae > Montipora > Montipora capitata. The sequence goes on from OX421454.1 coordinate 36,802,693, forward strand.
TGGAACCTGCAATGGTCATCTGTATAACTGATGGTAGCAAGCTTTCTTCCCAGAGTGGTGTGCAGGAAGAGGTGTGGAAATCTTAAGCTCATCAGTTGTTAGTAATTATATATCATTGAGATAATCAGTGCTCGAAATTAAAAAAAATTCCAGGTTGGCCCTGTTTCAATAGCCAGGTAACTAAAGCTGTAAATTTGGTTGCCCTGATAAACACTTGATTGCCCATTAGGAAACCCCCTGTGAGGTAAGCCCGTGTTGAGATGCAATCACATCGCGTTGGAGCTGGGTTTCCCATAGTTCCAAGTGTGCCCCTGGGGCTTTTTTGGGTGTTGCCCCAACACAGAAACTGATTAATTATTGATTGGCAGACGCGCACAAAACTTTGATTGACATTTTGGAAGAATTCATTTACTGGTAAGTGAAATAGGCTTAAGTTTCAGTTCAGTTAATAGCAAGTTTTTGAAAGGATGTGAGTCAGCCACTAACCAGTTTCATTACTTTAAGTTTAATAACAAGTTTCTGAACATTGATTGGTTCAGTTTCAAGAGTTTGAAAATTACAGAAACCCGTCACAGAAATCTAATAGTTACAGTTGTATTGTACCATCATTGTACATGTAAATAAAATTCCAGCAGTCCATTGGGGAAGTCCAGGTTTAAATTTGAGCATTTCGATCTCCACTGCCTACATGGTTGTGATATGACAATTTTTTTGTAAAAGCCACAGATATTCAAAACACGGGAAAATGCTCAGGTGCAGCCAATTGCAGTTAATTGTTGTTAACTTCACACTAATATCGGACATCGACATTAGAAAAGGGCGTTGATTATGTAATTCATTTTCTATTTTTGGCTTGGTTGTCTGGTTGTTTTTTCTTTGGGCCACCTGGGTTTTCATTTTAGCAAAAACTGGTCACCCAGTAAACTTTCTGGTCATCTGGGACAACCAGATGACCGCTAATTTCGAGCACTGGATAATAATATCATCAAAATCAATTAAAGATGTTGTCCTTTATTTGTAATAAATGCACATAGTAGCACATTATGGTTTGTTGTATTGGAATTTAGTTTTCTAACCCTTACCCTTACCTGAATGTCGGATTGGTTACATTTAATTTTTGCAATGTGGTGAGATGTAATAATATTGTTCCAGTTAAGTCAAAAAGTACACAAAATTTAGCATTGCATACATTGTATCTTTACCTCTATAAAATTAATGGACTTGATAACTGTGGCACCTAAAGTAGCGCATACATGTATAATTAAGGAGCTTAAGGTTAAAAGCTTGTCTCCCACATCACTAGGAAGTAAGCCCTTA
>OX421454.1:36809009-36841509 GCA_949126865.1 Montipora capitata
TTTATTCCCTTCCTGCAGTGTACTTTTTGATTTACCTTGCAAGTCTTTTGATCAAGTACAAGTTATTGAAACAGGTTTGGTTCATTTTATTTTCAGACATTTATTGTAAATAGCTCCAAGAAACTTGGTGACATAGGATGTCCCTTTGGTTACCTCAAAGCAAGTTCCAATCTTCAAACTGTGAATCTGTTTGTTATGCCATACAATTTTCCTGTTCTTTTTCCTGTCATAGGTAAGATCATTAATTTATTTTATCAGCAACTGTACCTTCCTTTTGTTGAATTTTATATATTTGACAAGTGTAGGATAGAGATTTGAGAAGATGGAGTGCACTTACGTAATTTAATCTGTGCACCCCTGAACTTAGACAGAATAAAATGTAGATAACAACATGTAGGCTCACTCATAAACTTGAAACAAGTTAGCTACACTAGCAGGTACAAGGTTGTTTCTTACGTTAACCCTTAAGTCCCAGTGGCCACTGATAGATTTTACTCTGTCGAACGCCAGCCAATTTTGCTCATCAATGGGGAGCCCCTTGGGCCTTAAAGGGTTAAAGCCGTTTATACTTCTTACAATAACCTGTCTTGTTTTTCTGACGTTACTAGAAAGGTAGAGAACATGACACTAATATTCATGGTCTTACTCTAACTTTTATTAGGTTTAAAATTATTTTTGAATTTAAACTATTCAATTATGAGGCCCTTATCAGTGAGCTACTGAAATATAGGAATTCAGGTCATTGAACTAAGTTAAATAAATAAATAAATAAATCATCAAGTATTACCACAGAAGACAAGAACATCATTCTAAAAGCTTATTCTATGCAAAAAGTAGGTTATGGAGGTAGTTTTGAGAGTGGAAATTAAGTTTACGGCCGACAGTAAATACAAGCACACAAGGCCACATGGAATATTATTTTAATTATGTTAACACAACATAAAGACACTAACCTCATTTTGAGATGAAAATCCTTTACGATTGCCGTAAAAATTATCCAGATATCTTCGCTAGGCTCTGAAGAAACTCTCTATGTAATTTTTTTCCGTGATTTCCTTTGGTGCAGGTCATTTCTGTCTCGCTAGATGGCGATTTTCAGAATATCACAGTGTGATGTCATTTCAACAGTCCTTTTTTCATTTCAAACGATTCCAATAAAAACTGGTCAGTGATTGTCCAATTTCATAAACATCCGATGTGCCAAATTTCTAAGGAAACAGAAATAATGCAATTTCTCAACAATCTTACCCTGAACGGCTGCAGTGCTGCAACCGCATTGGAGGGAGGTGTGGGAAATGGGTTAATTAAAAAGTAAATTTTATTCAATTTGCTTCATTTTGTCAACAAGTTGATGATTGGATGCTCTTAAAAATAACCGAGAAAATTTTCAGAAGAAATGTTTTTGAACAAAAAAAGACCCAGACTTAAAAGCACTGATCGGTCTGAGCCCTTTAAAACATCTAATGCACCAGTAAGGGCCTGTTTACATGGAGATAGGGTGACCCTTCTAGAAGGGCAGCCCCTTAGAAGGGTAACCCTTGCCTATTGTATTTTCTGGTTTGGTTTACATGAGAGGCAGGGTCACCCTATCTGCTTGGTAGGGTAACCCTCCTAGGAGGGTTAACTTTTTGCCACGTAAACACTTGAGGCAGGTCACCCCTCTACAAGGATCAACTTTTGTGGCATCGGATTACTGTCAGATTGCCGCAAAAGTATGTAATGGCTTACTACGCATGTAAGCCCAGGGAGTATTTTTTGCCGTTTGTGCTCGGCCAAATTGTTTGAACAGGAGTTCGGAACAGTTGGAGGACAACAGTGTCAATATTTCACGAAAAGACCTAGATGATGATTAAACCAATTTTCAACGAGAGCACGAGGGAAAGCTGCTCGACTCGGAAAGATATGGAAGAGGACTTGCCACATGGAAAATCAAAAATCCTAAGAAGTGGTCATGGACATCGGAAGCATTGGAGATACTCCTGAAGTACATTAAAGAATTTAAAACCAAGTGCGAGTTTAACGGTGTGGACTTCAAGGCCGATCTATCCACGATGTATGCAGAAATACACTCATGCATGGCGGTTGATTTTCCGGAAGATTTTTGCCCTGAAATTGTTCAGGAGCCAGGAAAAGAACTTAAGGATATGAACTGCAAGGAATATGAATTTCACTGAAAAGAGCTGGTTGTCTCCCTCAGTGCCAAATTTGATAATCATGATAGCCCTAGGCACAGGACTTTGCATGTAATTGGGGGATTTTTTTTTGCCCCTTATAGAAGGGTGACCCTCCTAAGAGGCCCTAAAACAGAATGTTCTATGCACTTCCCTGACGCACTCTAGCCTATGCCTCCTCAAATTACAAGCACTTGGAAAGAACCACACGATATCACTAGCCTTCACAACCTTTTCTCTGTACGCAACCCTTAAGTTCAAATATGCAAAAAAGATTTATCTATCGCACAAACCATCCATCCTCCCCCCTCAACTGCTACCTGTACGGCTACAAAGATATTGAACGCACTCTCTTATAAAGCTCCGATTACCCCTAGTTGTTAACTTTTAAGTGTTTGTCATGGATATATTTCAGATGAACTTGTGAAAGTTCACAAGATGAAGCCAACAACAAAGTGGAAAGAAAAATTTGACAACTATCTGTCAGCAATGCCAAACTACTATGCTGGGGTATGTGGGATTTTGTTGTGTTAACATTCTTTTAATTTTGTGTCCACGATACACAAAGTGACTGTCAATAAACAGAGGAGTGTTATGGTCACTATGAATATAAATGTGGAATTGTTATGCTTTTATAATATCCAAAGCCTGAGTATTGTAAAAAGCAATATTATGACAGGGCAAGTTAAATATTATTAGTATCTAATCCATTACTCTATCTAATATAGTTAAGTAAAAGTGAGAATTTTAGGTTTGTACAATAGCTATTATTTACTCAATGCACAATGTGTCTGGTGGTTAGAACTCTTTCAGATTGACTTGTTTTTCTTAACAGTTGTAATTAAAACTGAAGTTGGTTTTCTCTGATTTCCCTTGAATAACACACAATCTTTGTTACATAATGCAATATCAGTAGAGATTAATAATTTATTTGCTCATTTTTTTTATTAGCCCCTTCGCAATGCCTTTCGGCGAATGGGCATTCCACCAGCCTTTGTCCCAGACCATTTGGATTCCTTCCTGAGTTACACAGTTGTCAATTACCTAAAGAAAGTGAAGCAACAGGTAAGTAAGGCTAGGACAAGATTGTCTGTGTTTATCTCTGCGAACATACAGCTAGATAACAAAGAAAACACATTAACTAAGACAAAGTAAATTCATTATGGATTTAAAGAGAAGGATGTGCTTTTCTGGTGTTCAAGTTACAAGAAATGTTATGATTGCTTCCAGAGTAAAATGGAGACTGAAAGGCTCATTTCCCTTGTTGGGAAAAATGCCACAAGAGATGCTGTGCCAAGACCACTTATGAGGTTAGAAGTCATCTTCTTATATTGTACATGAAACATGTTAACACTAATATCAGTTTGTTTATTTGAGGTATTGTTTACAGTATCACATAATTATGACCATTGATGTGTGGTGTTGGATCTTATGAGTGATAGCAGCCTCTTTATTATCCCTGGTTTCTCTTTTGTTTTAGCGTGAGAACACCACAGCTACCAAAAGAAAAGAAAAAAGATTTCCGTGCTCTTCTTCACAGTAGTAATTTTTCGGTCACCAATGAAGATAACAGAATGGCTGGGTGAGATTGAGAATCGAAATTATTTATTGGTCTATTTAGGAATATATTGGTATCATTGAGGTTGCAGACATGTGAGATACATGCACTAATCCTAATCATTCTGTATTGGCCATATTTTCACAGCTCTATAAGCTCATAATTTGCTGGTTTTATGACTTTTTTCCTAAAACAAGCCCTGATTACAGTGATTAATAGGGACTCGAACTTCTCTTCATTAAGTTCCGGTCAAGATGTTAAACGTTGCTTTTTTAGTTATTGTTTGATTGTTGGAACATTTTTAAACCAGCCGACGAGGATAGTTTATTACCCTGCATCATTCTGGCTTATGGAAAAGGAAAGGAAAGGAACTTTATTTAAGTGCCTAATCTTCTAGTGCTGGAGCACTAATTGGGGACACTCTGAATGGAACTGAATCAACAAATTAATGTAAATCAAATTATATACTTAATGCTGGTTTTCTTTGAGGGGGAAACTGGAGTATCCAGAGAAAAACCTCTCAATGCATAGTAGAGAACCAACCAACTCAACCCACATATGAAGCTGAGTCTGGGAAAATTATTGAACCCAAGCGACATTGGTGGGAGGCAATATTATTGCTCTCACCACTGTGCCACCCCCGCACACATAGACATGTATTGGCAAAAGTAGTAATAATATTAAAGTTGAACTGGTTTAAACCCAATTTTGAACAACCTTTTACACTAGAAAGAAGATATTTTACCTAGTAAAGGAGATGACAGTTGTACTTTGGCACTGTAGTTCCATTAACCTGTATGTGAAATTTCTTAATAGTTTAGAAACCTTCCTGCAGCTTAGACCAATTTCAGTTTTTAAAATTCAAATTGGAACAATAATATGGAATAAAAAGTTGATCTATTCAATTTCACCTAATCAATTTTATTCCTGTCAGCCAGTCTAGGGACAGGGATGGCGCAGTGGTGAGAGCACTCGCCTCCCACCAATGTGGCCCGGGTTCGATTCCCGGATTCGGCATCGTATGTGGGTTGAATTTGTTGGTTCTCTGCTCTGCTCCGAGAGGTTTTCTCCGGGTACTCCGGTTTCCCCCCTCCTCAAAAACCAACATTTGACTTCATTTACTTTCATTAATTTCAGTTTACAGTGTCCCCAATTAGCGCTCCAGCGCTAGAACGACTAGACACTTAAATAAATTTCCTTTCCTTTCCTTTCCTAAGACCCTTGTCTTAGACTGAAATTTAATAGACCAAAAATTGGGCTATTAGAAGTTGCCTTTGCTCAATTGCAATGGAGCATTCATGTTGTGTTGCTGCACAGATTTGGATTAAGGTTGAGTGCACAGAGGGAAGGGAAATTATTCATTTGTGATAAATTATTGGTGATGTTGAAACTCTAAAATTAACCAAATCACGACCCCCACCATCAAAGTTATTTTCAGTTCTCAGCCAGGGAGTTTCTTGCCATGCCATAAGATAAATAGTCTGTTCTATGTGACTATAGAGTAACTTTTGTTAATTTTTTTCCATACTAGTGAGACTGACATCAATATTCCCAGTGCCTCATTCCACAATACCATAAAGCAGGTCAGTTCAGTTTTAATGTTGGAAATGTACTCTACAACAACAAGCATCGGTTGTAAAGAGCTCCAGGATCTGGCAACAATAATAAAATGTTATTTTCCATGAGGAAATTCAAATTATAATTTAGTTTACATTACGATTATGTTAACCCATTGACTCCTGACGAGTAAAGTAGTCTGTGTTAGACGATAAAATATATTACCTTATTTACCTATGTAAGTTAACCCTCCGATTTGTGAGGGCAAAAGCATAGTTTTCTTAAATACCTCTGTATAAGTCGATCTGTTTTGGGGGCAAAATACTGGTTTCCTTCATAATTTCGTTTTGCAAGAAGTTGTTTTCTTGCAAAACTAATCTTGCATTTTTGAGACTTTTTTTCAGGTACAATGAACACGTGAAAAAATCGCAAGTCTCAAATTGACATTTACGACGATCCATCACGATATTAGCAGAGTTCAGCATTTATCCCAGAGGATAAAATAATACACTGGACATGTAATTAAGGTGAATACTGTATGTAAGATTTGTCCAGAGCAAAAACAAGCGAATAGTTTGAGGACTAACAAAATTTGGTGCGATAATAACAACACAAGGTGAAACCTGACCCAAAGGATACTAACAAAATATTCTTAACTTTTCAGTGATTTCAAGGCTTGAAATTCCATCCAGTGAATCAAAATCCTTTTCTTTATCCTTTCCGATGTAGTCAGTGTTATTTTTTTTTTGCTGAAAAACTTTTGTAAAGCAGCAGTGTGACTGAAACAAAATTCTGCCATGGGCGGCTTCAAATGATCTGAAGTAAAATGCCCGTTATGTAGGTGTAATGAAAGCTACAAAGAAGGAGATTTTCAGGGAAACTGGAGCCATATCTTCCAGTAAACATGCCAAATTTCAGAACGATCAATGAAAATGGTGGCATTCTACGAATCCTACAAGAATGATTCAAGAGTGCATCAAATTCAGGGCATGGTAGGAGAAAGAGTTTTAAACAGGAAAGAACAGATTTGTAATTATTTAAGATTGTGTTGGATTTTCTGCATCATTCAGATTTTAAGACAAATCGAAAGCGTTTCAACAGAAGCTATGCACATGAGATTAAAGAGGGACGTTTACCATCTTATGCGTTGTTTATTATTACCGGTACCCTTTTTTGAAGATGTTATGTTTGGCTGGAACTTGACTATCAATAATTTTTTACCCATTTGTAAGTCAAGGACGGATTTTTTCAGCAATTTTTAGGTTGTGAAGGGTTGACTTATACACGGGTAAATACGGTATGTCTCACTCGTAGGAGTTAATGGGTAACTACCTAACAGATGGTTACTTCTCAAGCTGGAGCACTGTTAAGAAGAATTAAAGTACCATCATTGTTACAGCCTTCAGTCTAAAATATCATTTTTTACAGTACATGGTGTATTTTGCTGTAGTGACACAGTTTGTTTTTGAACTTATTCTATTTGATAATTCATAATTATGCATTTTGATGCTCCTCAGTGAATGTAAAGGTTGCTTGCGTGCACTTCTAGATACATTGTCAGTATCATTACACCAAAGATGCAGGCCATAGCCAATAGCGAAAGATCCTTTGGGTCAGTCCTTCTTCTTCAGCTTTTTAACACCTTCCTCAGAATTCTGTCTGGTCCTCCATAATTTCCCAATTTCTCAATCTTTTCACCTTCTTTCTCATGTACAGTGTACCCTGTGTTCATTATTATGATTATCATCATCATCATCATCATTATTATTATTATTATTATTATTAAAAAAGCAAATTGCTCAGGCTGTCATTGCTGACTAAAATAAATGCTATTGGACGGGCCATAACAAATGACCAAGGGGCAGTAGATTACCTCTCTCGATCTCCCTATAAAAACATTCTATAACTATTTATTTTCTCCTTCTCTTTGCTTTCAACTCTAGCATCACCAGGGATCGCTACAATTAGTTGGCATACACTTTGCTGTTTATCTACAACCACTAAGTCAAGTCAATTACGTTCAATACAGTGGTCAGTTTGTATACCAAAGTCCCAAAGGATCTTGACTTTATCATTCTGTGCCACCCTTTCTGGTGTATGTTCATACCATTTATCCTTAAAATCCAAGCTATACTTCTTGCAAAGACTCCAGTGAATGGCCTTAGCCACATTGTCATGTCTAGCCTATTACTCTTTCTGGGCTAAACTACTATAAAAATTATGTTTAACTGATTCTTCTGCAACATTTCCCTTTGCATTTTGGGCTAACACTCCATTAGTCAATCTTGGCCTTCACTGCATTAGTTGTGAGGGCCTGGTCTGTTTCTTTCTTCTGATCTATAGCCAAGTTTTGGGTAATTGTGAAGAACAGCTCACATCCACCAACAGTCGGCCGACTGATGGTCAACTGTTGGCCAACAGATAACCGACAGGCTACCAACATATTTCCGACAGGTTACCAACAGGTTACCGACAGTCGGCAACCTGAAAACTAAACTAAAACGAGAACATTACTGAAAGGTTACCAGCAGTCGACAAGGAGAAAAAATCCAGCAAATAACTTACCTTTTTTCTGCATACTTACTATACGAAAACGAGAAGCGACTTTAGCACATTTTCCTTTTTGAATCGCCCTATAATCCATTGCAAGCTGCGATGTTTAGTATGTCATATATGTCTACACCGTTTGACCTTCACAAACGTTCTTTCTTTCCATTTCAGTAAGTAAGAAAACAAAGATTCTCATTTGATCAAGAGTGAAACTAAGGGTATAAATGTAAACTTTATGAACTTGTTTATGCGATAATTGATTTTGGGCATAACCAACAGTAAATATGATATAAACAGTCTGCAACAGAAAGCATAAAATGTATATGACTCTAAGTTAACCAAAAATATTCAGAGGGAGACTGGGGCTACAGATAAAATCGTTGTGACTGTAGTTATCGCGTTTATATTTTTGCTGTTCCTGGTAGTGCTTACGATAGGTCTTCCATTTATCGCAGCACTTTAGACATTACTGTTTCCCATACAGTGCACATTGTAACTTTCAAATGCGGTTTTGGTCATAAGAAGCGCAATAATTACGAAACGTAGCCGACAACTTACCAACACTTCACCGACAGGTCACCAACAGTTTGCCAACAGTCGGCCAACAATTTTGACCAAAACTGTGGGCCGATAGTCGGTCGACTGTCTGTCAACAGTTGGCCGACTGTTGGCTGACAGTCGGCCCACAGTCTGTGGACGTGAGCTGCTCTTCGCAATTACCAAGTTTTGCCACTAGACTCTCGTCATTGTTTGCATCCCATTGCTCCTTCTTGCGACATGTTGTTGAGACTCTGGTGTGCAGCTTTCAGCAGGTCTTCTTTACTCTGTTCTATATATTCCTCAAGGCTCTGTCTTTCACAATTGACACAATACTCAACACTAATCAGTCCATGCCCACCAACCTTCCTTAAAAGATACAGCCTGCTTACATTTGTTCTTGGGTGTAGCCATATATCGTTACCAACTTTCTCATCTTCCTATCTACAGATTCTAACTCTACCTTTGTCCATTCGACAACACATGCACTGTATCTCATTAATGATACCGCACGTTCATTAAAGGGCTGGCCTCACAACATTGCATGCCACCAAAATCTTTCTGGTTCTGCAAAAGTATTCTTTCTCCATCTTTGCTTTTCATCTTGCATAACATCTCCTGCCTCCCACACACCAAGGTAGTTGTACATTTGTATCCTTCACCATGCTCCAGTGTAGAGAATTGCCTATTGTCAGGGAGCTTGATGCCAGACCTTGTGGCCTTTTGAATTTTTATAATGATACTAGCACATTTCTCAATACCAATTTATTATTATTATTATTATTATTATTATTATTATTATTATTATTATTATTATTATTATTATTATTATTATTATTATTATTATTATTATTATTATTATTATTACTGGGTTCTTGTTAAGAGCCGGTAACCGGTTATTTTTACCGGCTGTTCAAGTAAATGTTACCGGCTGTTTCACTGAAATATTTGCCGAAATTATCCAACGAATGTTCGTCTGTTTAAAGCTGAAATCACATTGTGTTTAAGGGGAAATATTGCTTTCCCCTTCCAACCAATCCTGTGAAGATATCTGGCACATGTTATCTCTTCGAAAGTATACCATTTGTAAAAGCAATCCAGCTTGTTTTTTGCCAACTCATCCCTCGAAACGATGTCCGCCATGTTTCCTTTCCATTCCTCCCGCGGCCAGGGGAAACCCCCCTTAATCCATTATTAAACGTTTACAACATGGCATCCACACGTGGAAAATGACAGAAAGGTCTTTCGGAATTTGGTTTTCAACAATAGCGTCAGCAAAGCGTTGGTGAGTGAAAATCAATGAAATAGCATAAGCTACTTTCTTTTTGCTGAGTATTAAATTAATTTAGGAGCAGCTGGAACGCAACAGTGATCGATACGAACGTCAAGTTAAGACTTGAGCTTGCTAGCCCATGCAGGGGCAGGTAACAAGGTTAGCTGCTATTTTTGGTTTTTTACCTCCTGTGCAAAAACTTAGCAAGAACCCTGTATTATTATTATTATTATTATTATTATTATTATTATTATTATTATTATCTGGCAAGTAACAGTTACTTTACAACTCTTGAAAATGACGCTTGAGAGCGTCGAAACGTCAAGTAAAAGTTTTATAATCATCATCAATTTTATTGTTAAATTATTATTATTATTATTATTATTATTATTAGTAGTAGTAGTAGTAGTAGTAGTAGTAGTAGTAGTAGTAGTAGTAGTAGTAGTAGTAGTAGTAGTAGTAGTAGTAGTAGTAGTAAATCACTTAAGTTATTTTCCACAGAATGTTCGTACACAAAGTTACAAGAATCCATTCGACATTTCAAGAGACGAGCTTCTAGACCAAGTTTCTAGAATGAGAATCAACTTCTTTCATACTGCAGCAACGTCAACAAGACTTCAGGATGAAGGTTATGTCTTCCTCTTTGTTGTGTACTGGGTTTTCTCTTTGTCTCCTGACACAACCCTTTGCCCCATACATCTCTGTGCAAAAGATCATTGAGAGTAGGAATTGAGAGACTGAGTACATGTATTTCGATAGTCATAATTTTCCATAACTTACCAATTGCAGATATGTGTATATCTCCCAGAAAGTAATGGTTCCCCATCATGTGCATAGTGAAGTAATATTATCACTATAATGATTATTATACACCAGTATGGCAATTGCAGGTGTTGTCATGGATTACTTACATCTCAGTTTCCTTTTTTACTACTTGTAGATGCACGTCATAGTGTGGCCATTGCAGACATGGGTAATTATCAAGAAGTCCTCAGGCAGTTGAGTCCTCTACGTGAAGTTGATCCTGGACAGAACAGAGTGCACATGTTTGGAAACCCTTTTAAACTCGCCAAAGACCAGGTAGGTTGATATTAACATTGTGCTAACCCCAGAGAAAACTACTGATCAGTTGAAGAAAGGTTCAAGGTCCTAAATGAGTTTAAGTTTGTGTTTTCTCATTTTGCAAAAATTAGACCAAGTCATCACTCTTAAATTAGTTAATGACCCTGACAATAAAATTGGTATTGATCTTTTAGTGATTTATAACTTCAGGTTGAATCAGGTTAAATCTATAGGAAACTGATTCTTTTACTTTTCTTGTAGCGGGTCATGGTTGATGAGGCAGATGTGAATGAAGCAATGGCAGGTCCACGGTCTGGTAAAAGACCTCTAATAGCCAACAGACCTGGTTCTCCAAGGGATAAGAAGAGGCAGCAAGAGACCCCACCAGTACGGTGGCCCAACAAAATGAACCAAAATGGGGGAAGCCCACTTCCTTTGCCTCTTAACAACAAAGTACCACCTGACAAAAATGTGATGTTACAAGATGGCAAAATAAACAGTGTCTTTTCAGGCCATGGAATAAAACGAAAAAACAATGAGGGAAGCGAAGGTGCAAACAAGATGCTCAAAGCATCAAAAGGTCTTATTAAACCACAACTTGCAAAACTCCAGCAGAGAATACACAACAAAGGGAAGGCAAACTGCAAACAACAATCAGCTGCAAAAAGTGATGGTAATGCGTTGGCTAAGAATGACTTTGTATCCTCAATCCTTAAAGAAGCGGTAACTTCTCAGAGTAAAACATTCTCAGGTCAAGGAGTTCCTCTTGTGAATTCCCATGACAATTCCATGGGTAAAGATAAATTGACAAACTCTGAAACCAAGGAGCCACCTTTGGATGGCCTTACAAAAGGAAGAGTAGAGGGATTGTCACCAAGATCTCTGAAAAAACAGCTATTACGAGAAGCTTGGGAAGAAAATAGGTTAATAAAAAATCTGGTATTCAGAGACATAAGACAACCAGAAAAAAGTAAGTTGACTGTATTGGTGTTTATTGTTAATCCTCTAGGGTTCAAAGAGCCATGTGTGAAGGTAGGGTATTCTTATTCTGGAAAGCTGGTCTTCAAGATTCACTGTAAGGTTGGAAAGAAAAATGTCTTTGTTTTGAAGATACATGTACTTGTTTTTTCACCCTAAATTTGGCCCAAAATATCTAATAATAATGATGATAATAATTGTTCAGGCATGATACTCACCTTGCTAGAAGATCCCAGCTAAGGGTAAATTGAAATTACAGTATTTCTTCATTAAAAATGTGGATGCCAATTAGATACCAGTTTGAAACAAACATCACAGGTATTTATTTGCAGTTAGGCTAACAAGTAAGTATACTCTACTGAATAGCACTGCTGCAATGTACTAGTATGGTATGCTCCTTGAAGTTTAGACTGTGTTGAAGTCGCTACCCCCTACCCATTCAGTAGATTGGTTGCTCTTCCTAGGGGATATTTGTATGTTTTTACTTGTCAGCCAACACAGCAGTTGTATGTCAGTGATGTGTCAGTCAATCATGTTGACTGACGTTTGCATCGCATATAAACACTTTGATAATAAACCCCGGACAATGATTGAATGTCAGCCCTGTACAAACGTGGATTTCACCATAAGTGCCAGGGCATTTAATTGAGAAAATAGTGTAGAAATTATTATTTCAGTCAATTATTGTATTTGTTTCCTTTCAAATTTTAGAGACAAGATTGTGCCTAAACCCCTAAATTCTTGGTTTGCACTCACAATGAGATGGCCATGTTGATGTACAAAACAAAAGCAAAATCTTGCTTGCGTTTTGCATAATAATAGCGCCAAATTCCCAAAAGACTTTTTCGCTATTGTTTAGTGCACAAACAAATCATAATTATTCAAACAAGACCATGATGGCACCAACATGGCCATCGATGACGTCGCGTGCAGGCCAAGGATAATTAACAATTATTCGCCGCAGGCGAAGTGATTATTGAAAAAGTGGCAAAACGACTACTGGCAGCCATTTTGTCCGTCGAGGTGATTATCGGCTGATAATCCGAGATAGCGAGCCAATGAGAGCGTGCAATTTTGTATAATCACCTGTGTATTTATACTAATAATGTGATAATATTCAACTGCATTTTTTAGAAAGAAAAAACTCAAATATAGTGCAAAATTTTGCTTTTAAGGTGACGATGTTGTCCTTAATCGCATCACCAACTTGAAAGGATCTCTTGAAGTTCAAAGTGCTGCAGTACAAGAAATCATTGAAGAAGCAGAACTCTTTAAAAAGAAAGCATTGATTGAGAGATTATCGTCACATCTTGAAACCCTACAGCAAAGACTTTCACCAGATTCAACTGATGCTAAGCTTGCAAAGAAAAAAAGATAACAGAGAGTAATGGGCTTAATTTGAAGAGCCCAGTTTGCTGTTAATGTTTTGATACATGTAAATTACTGACTTTGTAAATATTGATTACATTTTCACTTTGGACTTGCATCCAAATACGCTTGTCATACGTATGCATTTCTACAACTGTGAATTATTTGGCGTGTAGAACAAGTTAAGGAAGCATTGTCCTTTGGTGCATTTTTCATGGTTAAAATATTTTCATACATAAATTGGAAATACCCTCTTCAACACTTATGCATCTTTGATAACTGAAGAGCTCATCTCGTTTGCTGTCCGTTTGCTAATGACTAAGCAAAATGCTATTTTAGAGTTGGTAACTCTTGCAGAAAGTGACATTTTTCTGGAACTATCTCCTTCCCTTTCCTCATTGAAGTCAGTTGTGTTGCATTCCTTGCAACTGGGAAACACTTGGACCAATAAACCATTATAAATTCATTATTGGAAGTGACGACTTGGTTAGTTTGCCAACACAAGGAGGTGGTGGCATCAAAATAAAGTATTTCTACACCAAAAGGAGTTCTGAGTTCCTTGTTTGTACTGAGTCCATGGTTTCAAGAAAGCAAAAGAAATTTTCTTCAAACCGAAAACAAAAGAAACCCTTTGTTTTCCATTTCAAAGGCATAGCTTATTTCTCGAAAATGAAGCTCTAATCAGGGGAAAAATCACAAGGTAACGTTCTCAAGATCAATTCCAGGCCACTTGCAAAATCGAAAAAAACAGCCAAAAATTCAAGACTCACCTCTTACTAGAACGCCCTGGGTCCTTTTAGTCTAAAAAAGGTAGTTTCATTACCATAAAAATACCTGCACTTCCACTAAAAGGCCCGGTCAAAGTATTGATTTCAATAACTCAACACAAAAGGGCTGTGTCATGCAAAATGATGTAATTTCATGACACCCAAAATGCCCAACAAGTAGAATGAAACATTACAATAACCACTTGAAACTGTTGAACAGCATAAAAGAAATACAGCATAAGGGAAGAGGAGCATGGATGGACGTGATTGAAACGGCTTGCATTTGGGTAGACTTGGGAAATGTCAGTCCAATGTATTTGAAGTTTATGGCAAACCGCCTGGATAAAGGTCCTTTTTGCTCCAAATCATCTTGTTTGTGATGTAGCTATAATTTTATCAGTAAAGGAATTCCACATTACCATTTTCGAGTTTTAAACTGGTGATTAACTAAAGATATCCCCAGAGCACCCTAAAATAGCATGACATACATGAAGCCCTTTTAAATGCGGCATGTTGAAACCATTTTGACACCCTGGGAAGTTCAGCATTTGGTTTTGTGCATCTGACTGTTCTGTTCAACAATTTTGAAGGAAATATTTGGCCTTAAAGAGACCCTGAAGTAACTAAGAGATTGCGCTGGTTTTTTTTTTTTTTCTTTGGTAGGGGGGGGTGGGGGGCTTATTAACCATTAAATGTTTTGAATCTGCCACGTACACTTGTGCAATGCATCTCTTGTTTTCAAACTTGTGCATTCCTTAAGAACCTCCTGCAAATGAACAGAGTGTAGTCTGCTTTGTTGCTGTCTTAAGACTTACCATTGTAGTAACAATAAAACAAAGCAAATAGCACCTTATTCCTGTTCTATGAAATACATCCACAATTGGCTGAATTTTGCACTTTGTGCTGTAACCTGTGATCAGGCATTCTTTTCGTATTTTTTTGTCTTTGTACTCTTGAAACACTTTCCACACATCTGGCAAGGCCAGATCTTCTACTCAAGGGTCTCTCACCACCAATGTTTCTGTTTTTTGAATGTACATGCAAACTGGATAAAGAGCTTTAGGTCAAGTTGTTAGTTGTTTAGTGTCTAACCCTAGTTTATCATTCATATTAGAAAAAGTATCAAATGTCTCTGTAAATCATTCTTGCCAGCATTGAAGGTGCCGGTACAGGTCAAATACATGAGTTGGTGAAGCTGGTGTTGGTTTAGGCAATGGCTCCTCCCTATAGAACTCTTCGCAATCAAAGTGAGCCGCTTGTGTCTCAAACTCCTCAGAGAAAAATACCATAATATCTGGTTCCTGTGATTGAGACTTGATGGTCTTAAAGGCACTTCTTGCTTTCGCATGTGCGCACTCTGCAAGTACATGTTTATCGTCAACATCAAGAGGGACCAAATCAGAGTAAATGCGACTACCCTTCTTTACGTTCACAGCTTGGGCAACTTTTTCTCCAAGGTTTGTTCTGACAATTTCAGACTGTTCAAGCTCTTCAGCTATTGCAGCTGCTGCATCAAATGTCTCCCTTTGAAGAACAGCCAGCTTTCTGCTCATTTGGTTAGTGGAGTTCATAGATGGTTGAGCCAGGCTAAAAAACAAAACAAAACTAGGGTTGTATATGTTTACACTGAAACCACTTTAATGAACAGGAGCCAGTTGTGAGAACAGTCTGAGTTTATCCTTGCGAATCCTGTGGCATGCTTTTTCTCCATGCACTACTGACACCACTTAGATTCTTACTACACACACCTAATACCATGATACGCCAAGCTCTGGCTCTTTTTTCCTCCATGTCATCCTTATGGTGTGTGTAGAGTGACTTGGATATTTATATTCTCACATTGTTGTCCTTGACCATTCACTTCTTTAACCCGAGTCATGAGAAGTCTGCTTTTGCAAGATGAAATGGAGTACATTGTGTACTGGTGCCCATAAGAGATATAGGGTTAACCAAACTGTTAAACTGAAAGGTTAAGTACTGGTAGTCTCCTGAGCTCTTGAACTTTCTTCTGCATTTTATAAAATTTAAGTTAACTTAATAAACCAACACTGTTTTTGAATACATTGCATTGATTTCACTTGCAATAAATCACCATAGTTGAGTTTTTCTTCATGAGAACACCTTCTTATTGGTATTAAAGGAAACTATGTGCTTGTTCTTGATTTTTCATTGTAATTCTTTGATTGCACTTAAGTGATAAGACGGCCATGTTGGTGCCATGGAGATCAAGTTTTGCATCATGATAGAGTCAAATTCCCAATAGGCTTTTTCATTATTGTTCTTTCCACAAGCATGGCCACTGTGACGTGATGCATATCAAAGAAAGGTGCCAGATATGGGGGATTCAAACATTCCAACCGTCCCACTATACCCAGAACTGTCCCAGTTAATAGACTAGGTTGTCCAGCTGTCCCGTTTTCCGTAATATTTTGAAAGCTCTTATTTTTCAATATCATTATGGCTCACATGATAAATACATGTATGAATGAATTTTATTTGCTTCAGTACATATGATATTAATTAATATGATATCTGAAGTAATTGCCAATTTTGTCTTTGATCAATTTAGTTTTCATAGCATACATATATTTTTTGGTGATTTTCCATTCTCTCGCAATTTATACACATTTTGCAAGGGCTACATGAAGTAGAGCAGCATGACAAAAGCAGACACGTGGTCACAGGCTCTTAGCTTAAATGCAAAATTGGTGGGATTTGTCCGGGAGTGTACCGGTTTTAGGGGTTTAGAGGTTGGAATGTTTGGGGATTCTTTCTCATCATATTCTTATGCCCGAATACATATTGGGACAAATTGGATTTCTAGTCTGCAGCAAAAGTTGCGGTGTCTGACACTTGCAGACTGCAGACTAACCATAAATCACAGTTATTGAAAGCTAACAGTTTTAAAATGGGTGTTAAGACTTAAAAACTGTTTATCAGTGCTATTTGAAATGGGCGCTCAGACTTGAATACTGTTCATCAGCACAATTTGTAAGCAGTCTGTCATACGCCTCAGAAAGTTGCAACTTTAGGTTCATGGAACCCGAGACCAACCTAAAACATCTCATGTCAGGTTACAAGCAAAATTCTGGGTTGACATTTTTTTGCTCCAATTCGATTACACAGCTAAGATCCTAAACAAAACAAAGATAATATTTTAACCTGTAGTGCTCATTCGGTCGTTCCATTTTTTTATCCGCACCCCACCCCCCAGACATTTTTCAAAGGCGGCGACAACCCTTCAGATTTCATTTTTAAAAGGGTGCCGACAAATAATTGAGGGTATGGATTTCAGCCATCGGATAAAAAACGGAACGACCCATGGTTAAACATGTAGTCAACAGAGTACCATTGAACATTCAATTTCAAACGAAAACAGTGACTGAAGCTTGCAAAACGCAGCCAATCATTGCTTGATTTTTGTAAAGCAACGATTGCTTACCATGCGAAAGTCTTTTTTGTTTCATCCGGAGGATTTTCTGAGATGTCTGTCGGAATCTTGAATCTGTTTTGCTGAATGATAGGTCGCTTCGTTGTTGACTTCGTCGATTTCTTCTCTGGAGTGAGATCCAATTGAGTACTTTTAAACAGAGCGGTTGGGTATTGGTAAAAGGGCTTTGGAGGCAATCGTATACCCTCAGAATCCATGATAAGAAGGTCTTGATCCTTGACTTAAAAGAAGACAATTCTCTCTTCAGAAAAAAGCCATTTTGAATTTGCCGCAAATTACGACATATTCATGATCATTACACGGTTTACATAGTGTTTGCAGCTTTATCCGCTGACCAAAATGCTTAAATCTCCCTTAGTTCCTAGTTCCCCACTGTTCCACAGTGCGGATGAACAAGGTATCGTCCACCTTCCAAAAAAAAGGGAAGGATATGGACTAAACTTGTTAAAATATTTTCTTTCGAAACTGGTTTTAGACATCTGCATTGAATCATGATGTAGTTCGAGTTTCGTATTATGACTGCATAACTTTTGCTAGTATGTGTAAAATTTTACTTTACACAGGCGAGCTGAAGAATGTCTCCGTGGCGCAATCGGTTAGCGCGTTCGGCTGTTAACCGAAAGGTTGGTGGTTCAAGCCCACCCGGGGACGATTTTATTTCAACTTTTCCCCGAAATCTTACGAGTAGACATATGCAACTTATGCTAGTAAATTATAGGAAGAGAAAGATTAGTACACTGTTTCGACATCCTTTCGTGCTATGCCAGCCGCTCGCTGGATGAATACAGGATTAACAATTATTAATAAAAGGTACGTAACCTTCAGTGTCCTTCAGTAAACTTATATGGCATGGTATGGCATGGTCTTCTCACAGCCTTTAAGGGCCTACTGACATATTTTTTGGGGTGCGTTGCTAAGAATGTAATGGTTAAGTAATTTGAGAGAATTTGGCATTATTTTGGTCAGTTTCCAACTTTTATGAACCAAATGACCACAAATATGACGTCAACATGCCATGCCCACGGTCACGTGACCAGTAAAAAGAAAACTCTAAATTTGTCTACGTGCTGCACAATTTGGGTATTTAAACAGTAAAAACTATGTGAATATTTAGGTGTTCTCATAGATAGTAATCTCTCGTGGAGATATCACATAGATCACATTTCATCCAAAATAAGCAAAGGTGTTGGTATTATTGCGAGGCTCAGGCATTTTGTACCTACAAATACTCTTATGAGGATTTATCGATCGTTAATTGAGCCATACATTTCTTATGGTCTTACCGCCTGGGGCCAAGCTGCTAATTGTTATCTGATCAAAGTACTTATTCCGCAAAAAAGAGCTCTCCGTTTAATATACATCTCTGACTGCAGAGCTCATGCAATTCCTCTGTTTCTAAGCTCAAGCATATTACCTTTACATTTACTTTTCTTTAAGTATATAGCTATCTTCATGCATGACGTTATATCTCATTATACCAGATTTTCAGCTGTTGGTAATTTTCACGTCCAAGGATCTAGAACTAATCAACAGTTATTATCCTTTTCAAGAACTGGTACAAGAATTTGGAACAAAATCCCTCCTAAGCTACACAAGTTGAGTAAAGCACTTTTTAAGCAAAAATTCCGCAAACTACTCTTAGAGATTGAGGAGGTCTATGTTGATATTAGGGCGATTACTTCTTCTCGTCTTTCTTCTTTACTGATCTAGCTTACTTGTTTATTATTACTGTTTATTGTTGCTCTCACTGTCACAACTATATTGTCAATAATTTCAATTCATTAAAATAATTAATTAATTTTAATAAGTCATGGTAAATGATTGTGAAAATCAAAATTTATCGTTAATTGTTACCCACCTCGAATAGCTATGCCAACTGTGGGTAACAAATATTGTACAGTTGTTGTTGTTTATCTATTAATAAATTAATTGATTGATTGAATTTGTATTCGTTTTTGCATCCAGCCAAACATGGTTTTCTTTTTATTTTGAAAAATGTTCTTTTTAGAGAGATTAACGATACCGAAATACCCATAATAACATTTTCAAAAAAGATGATTTGAAAAAACCAATGCTTAGCTATATTCTGTATTTGGAGGTGAAACGAGCCATATCAAAAAAAATTAATTCAAATTAAAGACCGCCGGAAATTTAGCTTCTTCTCAAACCGGAAGTCAGTTTGTTTACGCATGCGCAGTTGATCTGAGGAGGAGCGCGAGGAAAAACCTTCGATGCAAACAACAATAAACCATATTCGTATTCTCGGTATTGGACTGGAACTAACTTGCAATGGAGGCTAATGCGGGGGAATATATATATTAGAAAGTATTTGCATTTGAAAAAAAATTCCCCCGCATTAGCCTCCATTGCAAGCTAGTTCCAGTCCAATACCGAGAATACGAATATGGTCTATTAGGAGATTGTTATCAAATTTTCCAGGTCGGTGAGTGGGTTTTCTGGTCAGCTCACGATATAATGACGTCAGTCACCGGAAGTAACATTTCACTTCCTTAGCAACGCGCGAAAAATCCGTCCGTGTGCCCTTAACTTCAAATGTTATCATAGAGTACAGGAAACGAGAGAGAACACCCGTAGATAAACAAAACGACACTTCTACGCGCAAAACGTGGCGTGAAACAAACGCGCGCGTGAAATCAAATGCGTGTTCACACTGCTGTTCAATGAAGCACCGAGTGAATCAGTGAAAATCGCTTCTGAATGCCTATTCAGTAAGGAATATATCTGAAGAATTAGAAAATTAAGAGTTATAAACTAACTTAAAAAAACATTTGACCAGGAGTCTAGTTTCCCTAAGGCTTAAACGCCGGCTTCTGTCTGTCATGGAAGCATGACATATGCCTGATTAAACGATGATTCTTGATGGTCCTTATCTTATGTAAATTGAATTTTGAATATGTATTATATGGATTTTTAGCGTCGGTATCGTGTATCATTTTAACAATTTCTTGCTTGCGAACATAAACACAGCAGCCAGATCTCTGTTATCTCTTCTTAGAAAACGCAACAAAATATTGTGTATTCACTTATTGGTAGCTGTACATGTGCCGCGGTACATGTAACGTTGGCATTCCGTCGCACACCTTTGTTGACATTCTCTAACAAGCTAACAACGAGTTCGTTGCTAAACAATAATGGCGAAGAGATTAGTGGTGTTCCTGTTTTTTGCTGTTACTGGTAAGTCTCAGTATCCAGCTCTGTTCACAAGTTCCGAGTCAAAACTGCAATAGCACTTACTCAATCTCGGTAGATGGATGTGTTTCACTTGTGAAATGTATCTTATGGAGTTGTTAACTTTAAGATCGACAGTAAATAGCTCTCACAAGGGTGAATAATGTATGGTTAGGGTTATTCCCAGGGGCACAGCCTTTGGAAAAAATAACTTAGGAATCTACAGCTACTTCTTTTGAGCTCTGCGCTGTTGAACCGAACTTCAGAAGACTTTCACGGCGGTCGTGTTCTTGTCAACATAGGTCAACATGCGTACATCATGATCACAAATAAAGCCCAAGTTTATGATAATTTGCGGTGGGCCAAAGGCTTGACCTCACATTTCTTTGCTTGTTTCAGGCCTTACAGCACAATCTTCCGCACTATTCTCAGGTAAGACAAAAGAGAAATAAAAAACGATAAAGAAACGAAACCTTAGTTGAGTAAGCTATAGGCTGTTTTTTCGCAGACAGCACCGTTTCCTATGGCCGAAACCCAATACTTTCTTTTGTTACATGTTCAGAGAACAAGACTGTATCAATATTGTCAATCAGTGGCACTAATTCTCATTACATTCCTTGCTTCAATTTCTGGTTTAAGTCCATTGATTGTAGTTCTTCCGAGTTATCTCGAGAGATAATTGGAAAAGAACGGTGATTGATGGACATCTTTTATTTTACCAATCACATGAAGTTTTTCGTTTTGTAGGTAACTTGTGCTTGGGAC
This sequence comes from Montipora capitata, assembly GCA_949126865.1. Taxonomy (NCBI): domain Eukaryota; kingdom Metazoa; phylum Cnidaria; class Anthozoa; order Scleractinia; family Acroporidae; genus Montipora; species Montipora capitata. The sequence continues at coordinate 36,830,236 of OX421454.1, forward strand.
AATCCGTCTGATTATTTTTATATTTAATTTTTCAAAACATTAAATTTCACGGAAAAGCTGTAGTAGTTGCATAATAGTTTCACCTGTCCGGACGTAAGGTTGTCGTTGCTTTTACTCTGCTGGACAAATTTGTTTAGTATTGAATATTTCTCTACCAACAGAAACAGTTCATTACAGTCGTAGAAAGTCTGAACTTAATTTCTCTGGGTAGATCTGTATGCCCTTTATGTTTCGCATAATAGTTAAATTTATCTTGCTTGCATAGACTTATTAGAGAAAGATCTTTCAGAATTTAGCCTCAAAATTTAGTGAATAGAATCTATTTTTACTTTTTTGTTTCATAGACCTAGTATTGGCGTTGTAGGCTCTTGGTTATGGGCTCCAGTCCTGTCTCTTGTTAGCTCTTGTTATTATAAAACAGGGCGTAACAAACTAATGTACGTTTCTCGATAACCCTGAAGCCTTTCCAGCACGTTTCGGTTGGCATAAGTCCTTTTTTAGCTTGAGACGTAGCTTGAGAAGCATTAAACTTTGCCTTTTTCTAGTATGGGTGAAATGAACAAACATCATCTTTTCCGAACAAAGTTGTATTTTCACAAATGGCTATTCGAGCCCTGATAGTTTATAAGATATATTCGCGGGACTTACCGATAAACGCTCGCGACTTGATAAAAACGCACATATAGAGAGTACGCTCAATTCATTGGGAATAAAACGATACAATTTCTTCCAAAGATAAAAAAATAATTATACTGAACGATTCCACAGAGAAATGCTTCCTCAGTACCTCTCTTGATTTCAATTGTCTCTCTTGAGGATTTCCGATTTATATTTCCGTAAAAATATTGGTTGAATGTCGATTACCTATGTAACGTGTAATGTAACTGAAGTGAATCACTTCCCTACCACCCTTAACAAAAGGACGTGACTTGAGTGTTTTCTAATTTTGGTAGCATGGTCAAGATGTAACACTGAGCTGGGGATGCAAAGTTATTGGATACGCAATGCTGATATCACAGCGTCGTCCATTCTCGATTCATTTCATGACCCGGGAAAGGCCCGTCTCCATGGGAAAGGGGCTTGGATGCCACTTGTTCAAGATAACAAGCAATTTTTGCAGATTGATTTCAAGGACGAGGCTAACGTGTCTGCTGTCGCTCTTCAAGGTCATCCTAACTATGACGATTGGATCACGAAATTTGCGCTTTCATTCAGCTTCGATGGCAAGGCATGGGACGATTTTCATGAGGTAAGAAGAAGAGAAGAAGGCAGCTTCCTTAAAACGTTTAACTATTACGTAAAGCCATTGGCTCAGACAGAGGTTATAATGATTGAAAGTCTTGAAGGGAACGCTTTTAGGCCTTTGATCAAAACTGATTTCTTTATCAGAATGATACTGGATGAATTTGTACCCTCCCCCCTCCTTTCAGCTTTGCGATGTATCTAGATTCGGTTCTTATAGCCTGCGTGGCAGGCGTTTGAAGGGGAAGGGAAGGGAAGGGAGAAACGGCGGGAGAACGAGGAGGTCGCGCGAGGAAGAAGGGAGGGGAACTCGCGCGACCTCCTCGTTCTCTCGCCGTTACTCGTTTCCCTTCCTCTTCTCACCAAAAAGTTAAACACGCTCCGTAAACATGGTTAAAATTCGAAACATTTGCAGAACAGTGTGGTAGAGGCGCTGGTTTTGCATCCGATTTAGCCTCACACGCACACCGGCGGTTCTTAGAGCTTCGTCACGCGTTCTTCCCCCACGAAGCCCTAAGAACCTCTGCGTGGGATGCTACATCCTGTTGAGACAATTGTAAAAATCAATTTTTTAAGACTTAGGTTATGCATCGCATTTGAAAGTTGTTCAAATTATCGTATTTCCTGTTTGTTAAATAAAAGAATTTTTAGCTCCTGAACCTTACAGTCCTTCTCCCGATTTGCCTGCATCTGAAATCGTGTTCACGCTTTAGTCGGTTTGAACCTCCCATGAATATTTGTTCAAAAAGTAAAACTGAATGACAAAAACCCGCTTAAGTTCATCTGGTTAGATTTACTGAGTCAACCGGTTTAGTTGGTGTAAGGCGGAATGAGTTTTTGCGGATATCTTCCCGCTTCAGTCATTCTTTTTATTATAACATGATGTGTGTGCATTTTCGGCTGGCGCTTATTCCGTGTGCTTAGAAGAAGTAGGAAGACACCTCTTCCTTAAAACTATGTTTTCCTTTCTTTTGACCGCACTGATTTCGTCAAAAAATCTCTTCTTTAAGGTTTTTAACGGAAGCTACAACAAAGACGAGGTCAAAACTGTTGATCTACCCGAGTTAAAGAAGTTGAGGTTTTTACGTATAAAACCAACCGAGTGGCACGGTGGGATTGCGCTAAGAATGGAAATTTATGGTTGTATGAAAGGTTAGTTTTCTTCTTCACGAAATATTTGGGTTCGTTTTGGTCTATTGAGGCCAATTCTTTGTCACGCGGCTTAAATATTAAAATGGCTGATTAGTGTCTACAAAGGACGCTTAATATTTGTATGGGAAAAGTGATTGTCGCAGTGAGACAGCAATTGATACCGCTGATCTCTACGAATATTTTCAGGAAGATCTGACTACCTTCCGATTTAGTACTGAAAATGGAGGAACATATTGTGGTCATTCGGTAGTTCCCTTCTCTGAGGTCTATGCTTACTGCAGAGAGGGTGGTTTTGGTCTGTGCTCCGGAACAAACCGGTGCAGGTAGTAAGGGACAGTAATACGTTTCCCTTAACTTTGCGTTTGGCTTTTTGCAGTCTTTTAAGATCCTTTTTACCAAAAAGTAATGACACAACAGTCAAGTTCACATGCATTGGGAACTCGTTATCGTTTGCGAGTGGTGCACCTGGAACGACTCCCCTTTTTCGAACCCAAAAAAGGTTGGCTAAAGAGGGAAGAATGGGTGAGTGCAAAAGATCTGGTCCTTCTCTTGTGGTCCTGAAATGTCCAAAAGCTCATGTGAAGTTAAAAGGTAGTTTTAGCTTGAACGATGTTGACTGCTTGGGTCATGGACAAAAGGTTTCAACACATCATCAACATTTGATTCAACCAAAGTTGTATTCAGTCCCAGACAACTGCCGTGGTTGTTACTATGGATACGAACATGGATACGTCATTGACCCACCGATTAGTGCGCACGCTCATTCCCAACAATGTTGAAAGGGGTGGGGGTTGCAAATGGTCTCAACATCGCTGTTCAAAAAAATCGAACGGGTGTTTTACAATGACTGCAAAATTCTCGCGCGCTCATTGGCTAATTTTATTGTCAATAAGCGGACAGACACATAAATTTATAATTTATGCAATAATGACGCGATATTGCTCACGTCAGATTGAAGTTTCTCGCATTTTTGTCCCGCGTTCTTCTCGTGTTTTGACTCAATTTTGATCACTCTGCCTTATTTTGTTATTGTAAAAAACAAATTGATGTCAGTTTTTCATGCGTCTGTCCTGTTATTGATCTGCTATCGCCTCGTGGATCCACAGCTTCTTTGACAATGTTATGACGAAATTCATTGTCAATAACAGGACAGACGCATGAAAAACTGACATCAATTTGTTAATTGAAGCAATGTTGAAGCCACTTGCCAGGGTCTTTAAGATTTTTCAGTCGTAGCCTGTGTTCTGATTCGTCAGGAAATCATATTCGACTTTCAGCTCCTAACGTTTTTTAAAAGAATTGCTTTATTTTCCCTTAGAATATTCAAGATGTGGATATCGTCCCGAAACGCACTCCCGCCAAAGGCGTATCGTCGGCGGCAAAATTGCGCAGCCAAACTCATGGCCGTGGCAAGTGGAATTTGCTGAAAAAGGCAACAACGTACACTCTTGTGGCGGCTCAATTATCCACCCACGGTGGATTCTAACAGCAGGACATTGTGCAGATCCATATTATAACTCCGCTGCTAAAGAAATACGACTTGGAGAACATGACCGAGTTGTTCTAGAAGGGTACGAGGAGGTTCTTGATGGGGACAGGTTCTATATACACCCAGGATTCAAACATGATCGACCGAGTTATGTTAGCCCAGGAGACTATGACATTGCACTTTACCATCTGAAGCGACCGGCGACTTTTCACAGTCGGGTGAGTCCGGTTTGTATGCCTGACGAGGACTCGACATTACCCGAAGATGTTGGTCGGGTCTGCGTCGTAACCGGTTGGGGCCATACTGTAGAATACGGGAATTTTTCTGAAGTTCTACAAGAAAATCAAGTACCGATAGTATCACGCGCGGAGTGCAATAAGAACGATTCCTATGACGGGTACATAACTGAGAACTTCATGTGCGCAGGATTTGAAGGAGGAGGAAAGGACGCTTGTCAAGGTGATAGTGGTGGTCCATTGGTTTGTCAAGATGATGGTGGGAAGTGGGTGCTCGCCGGAGTTGTGACGTGGGGTATTGGATGTGCAAGGCCCCACAAGTATGGAGTGTATGCAGATGTACGAAGATTGCTTCCATTCATAGAAAGCACCATGTTTGGTAAGAAAAGATTCTTTTTGTTTTTATTTCAGTGCTGAGAAATCTTAGATAATTGTTACCCAAATTCCACGGCAGTCTTTAAAATGCCAATTGGTTTTAATTTAATTCGCTGCTGGTTTTTTTGCCATTTTTATTCAAACAGGTTACCCAGAATGCGGCGTACGGCCGGAGTCTTCTCAGATTGCACGCATCGTTGGTGGACGGGAGGCTCAACCCAACTCCTGGCCTTGGCAAGTCGATATTCTCCTTAACGGCACTGCTCACTTATGTGGAGGATCTCTGATTGCTCCTTCCTGGATTGTGACATCAGCACATTGCTTTTATCTTTACAATAATCCAAGCCAATGGCAGGTGAGGGTTGGCGAACACAATGAATCTATATACGAAGGCTTTGAAGAAAGGATTGATATTGAAAATATAACTGTTCATCCTGGGTTTAGATTGGGCAGTTACAGTAATCCTGGTGATTATGACATTGCGATCATTAAACTCAAAAGACCAGCGGTGTTCCACAAGCGAGTGCACTCCATATGTCTCCCGGATATGGAAACCAGTTTTCCAGCCGGAAAATCCTGTTTTACCACTGGATGGGGAAGGCAAAACGAGAGTGCTGCCGAGTATTCTGATGTTCTCCGCGAAGTCGAGGTGAATCTGGTATCAAAAGAAGTCTGTAACAGCAATATTTCATACCAGGGCATCATAAATGAACGATATCTGTGCGCAGGTTTCCAAGAGGGCGGTAGGGACGCGTGTTCTGGTGACAGTGGTGGGCCACTTGCGTGTCAGATTGAAAACGGTAGCTACGTCTTGACAGGCGTGGTGAGCTGGGGTGTAGGGTGTGCTAGAGAAAACAACTATGGAGTATACCTGGATGTACGGTTTATGCTGCCATTCATTGAGAGCACCCTGTACGGTAAGATTTATGCCAGTAACATTTTTAGTAAAGCTTTTAAGCCATTTTTTGTCTTAAAAACGTCAACATACATATTACCAGGAGACTGCAACTCCGATACTTGGTCTATGTAACGGCATTTTCACAGATCAAGCTATTTTTAGACGAGTTCTTGAATAACATTTGGCTTGCAGGAGCAACCTTTCTCAATCCCGTGGGTCAGTAATAATTTCTCATGCAAGACTTTAGATTGGCTGGAAAGGTCTGGTTTCGTCGAAAAATCAATCTAAAAATAACTCGGTCTTTAAAAACGCCGTTTCCAAATACAATGAAGTTGTACTCTCCCAGTAACGGACTCCTTATTTTACTTTACTCCTCAGACTACTCCAATACTAATAACCTGTACTGTAATTATTTTATCTTGTAACCATGTGTTGTGACTATACTTTTCTTTCTATGTTAATGTTATGTAAATAGTGTGAAATAAATGAACCATGAACCATAGTGACTGACCATCACGTCATTGTACTACCTTCGGAAGCCCCTCCCATTAGGTGATGGAAGAAACTAGAGATGTTAAGCATGACGTTTACGCTAAACGGCAAACGTCGGAGTGAAATTAGGGTTTTGCCAAAAATAAAAGAACCCTGCTTGATATTAGGTCATTTCTGTCCTGTTAACTCCAGATATCAAGCAACTTCTCAAAGGAACGAGGCAAGTTAAAATGAGAGGATTTTCACGCTTTTATGACAAGCAGGAGCCTGCCGTTTCCCGTTTGGCATTGGACGTAAACGTCATGCTTAACCTTTCCACTGTCTTCCATGACACTGCAGACACAGTAAAGAAGAAAGACCTTCGAATTTTAAAGCGTCCTTATTTGAGTATTTTGACCTTATTTTCTTCTACTCGGAATAGTGTCAATGATATCTTGTCTTAAATTAAGTATTGTTCGTCAGAACGGCCAAAATTCGATGCTCAAGTGATTTCTGTTAGTTTACTCCCACAAACAATAATCATTTTTTTAAACGCCTTTCCCAACAACCAAAATCTGTGCAACGAAATTGGAGCTGCGATATTTTAAACCTGAGCGAGTGAAGAAATCACAAGAGAAGACATAACCTGATAGCCTGTTCAAAGGGTGGACAAGACGTGGCTGCGAAAGGTGATTTGTCTCTTGAGCTCCGTTCCAAGTAGCGCCCTTTGCTCCCTCGTACCCAGGCATCTCAAAGGTGGAAAGGGGCGAAAGAGCAAAATGAAAATGACCCTCCCTTCCCTCCCCTTGCACTACGCTTGTAAAGTAGGCTTTCTCTTAATCCAATAAGCCATTTCCGAGTTCATGTCTGCCTCCTCTTCAAAGCGAGTCTAAGTGCGAAGTTTTTTGTGATGGTTCTATTTTACATATGAATGATTTTTTGTAGGTTATCCTTCTTGTGGATTGCGCCCAGTCCCTTCTCCTACATCCCGCATTGTTGGTGGACGCGAAGGTATTCCCAACTCCTGGCCTTGGCAAGTCGATCTTCTCCTTAACGGCACTGCTCACTTATGTGGAGGATCTCTTATTGCTCCTTCATGGATTGTGACATCAGCACATTGCTTTTATCGTTACAATAATCCAAGCCAATGGCATGTCAGAGTTGGCGAACACAATGAATCGATATACGAAGGCTTTGAAGAAATGATTGATATTGAGAATATTACGGCTCATCCTGGATTTACATTGGGCAGTTACTATGACCCTGGTGATTATGACATTGCGATCATTAAGCTCAAAAGGCCAGCGGTGTTCCACAAACGAGTACACTCCATATGTCTCCCGGATATGAAAACCAGTTTTCCAGCCGGAAAATCCTGTTTTACCACTGGATGGGGCAAGCAAAATGAGAGTGCTGCCGAGTATTCTCAGGTTCTGCGCGAAGTCGAGGTGAATCTGGTATCAAGACAAGTCTGCAACAGTAATATTTCATACCAGGGCGTCATAAATGAACGATACCTGTGCGCAGGTTTTCAGGAGGGTGGTAGAGACGCTTGTTTTGGTGACAGTGGTGGGCCACTGGCTTGTCAGTTAGAAAACGGTAGCTACGTCTTGACAGGCGTGGTGAGCTGGGGAGAGGGATGCGCGCGAGCTAACAAATATGGAGTATACTTGGATGTACGGTTTATGCTGCCCTTCATTGAGAACACTATTTACGGTAAGCTTTATTTGTAAATCAATTGTTAGTACAACTGCCACCGTTGGCGCGCTAAGAACTGAGCCGCCCCATCGTAAATTAGTCTGCTTTATAAGGAATGTAAAAACTGATAACAGCTCCCCATATTCACTAATTCACTAATTCTCCCCATATTGACTAATAATTACAAGGGAATAACAGGCATCTACACAGTGGTCGTTATGGGAAAGTAGGGATAAGACTTTTTTGTGGTGTAAACGTCTACAAAGATGCGACTATAATAGAGCTCTGGTAGATCCCAAAACGACCTTACTTGTGAAATGCATGTATGATATAGCAATTAGTTAAAGAGAATTTTGCATCCAAATTAGAAAGTGGTAATTTCTTGGATTCGGAATACTTACTAGGTTGACAGTTCAAATGTATCAAGATATACAGAACCATGCGCATGACCTGACGACATTAATGAATTTTCATGTGCTACACCTTGTTAGGAAAATATTTAAGGAATAGCTCATATGTTGTTGCTGATCTTGTAGGTCATCCGAAGTGTGGAATTAGATTTTCGTCGCCATCCACATCTCTAACGCGCAGCCCAGGTGAGGCCCATCCTTATTCCTGGCCTTGGCAAGTTGAAGTGTTATTCCGAAACAAGCATGCATGTAGCGGTGCCTTGATCGATAGTAACTGGGTAATAACATCAGCTGCGTGTGTTAACAAGAGTGAAATACCTGCTCACTGGTCAGTTCGCCTTGGAGAACACAGAAGAACGCTGTTTGAAGGATATGAAGAAACCATTAAGGTTAACGATGTTGTTGTTAATCCTGAAGGTCATGTTGCGTTATTGAAGATGGAGAGAGTTGGTGTACTGCATCAGCGTGTTACCACTGTATGTTTACCGTCTCAAGAGACCGCTTTTCCAGTAAATGAATCCGAATGTTATGTAACCAGCTGGACATTTAGTGAACAGCAGGGAAATATCTCTGATGTGTTAATCCAATCACAAGTCGAATTAGCCTCCGTGGAAGTTTGTAACGCATCGTATGGAGGGGCTATAACCATGTATGAGGGTTGTGTTAACTCGTCTTTGGCCTCCCCCGTTTGCTCTGTTGAAAAAGGCGCGCCATTGGTTTGCCCAGGAAATAATGGACAGTTTCTTCTCGCTGGAGTAGTGTCTTACGAGGACTGGTGCTCTAATCCGGGAAAATTTGGGGTCTTTGTTCATATTAAAACTATGCTTTCGTTTATTTATAAAACCATAATGTAGTTCTCCCAGTAGTTTCCAATAGTAGTTTCCAAGTATTTCAAAACAGAATTCCCGCCACGACTGCGACTATTTTAGAAGTGGCCGAAGGTCGTCATTTTCCGGGCGTTAGTTGTGAGTTGCTAGGGGCTCGTTTCTCGAAAGTCCCGAAACTTTTCGGGTCTGTATTTTGAGAACAGAGAGGTTTTAAGTCGTCAAACTTCACAATTATTTTGCTTTTAAGTCATCTTGAAAACAGGTAAAAGACCAGCCTATCAAAACAAGCAAATTGCGATTTCGTTACAAATGTCTTCAGTTCGGTCTCGAACATTTTCGGGACTTTCGGAAAACGGGCCATAGATTAGTATCATAGTTTTAGTTGGTGTTTTCTCTTCTTTTCGTAATTTTCCGAGTAATTTTGTTAAGAGTCGTACGGCGATAATCATATTAAAACTGCTGAAAAGACACTTTAAGTGCAGTAAGGTCTGCTTTAGCCGCAGTAAGGTTCCAATGCATTGTAAAGGTTAGTATTTAGTAAGGTTAGTTATTTGTGGTCTAAATTAGGAAACGTTAAGTTCTTAGGCTGGTTCGCACAGTGACATACGCACTGAATAGCGCCAGCACTGACTAAACTTAAGCATGAAGGCCAGTGATTGCCGCCATGGTTTGTCTAGTTCTACCTGCTGAATGAGTTCCCGCCATGATTGTTTGTTCCTCAGTTTAATCCAACTATGTTGACTCACCTGATAATATTTCCTCGTTAGAATTAGGGTTCTTTGCCTCCTGCTATTGTGGCTGCGAAACTTATCGACGCAAAGTTCGCAATGGCCTGGCTCATGGTCTGTGCTATCTCGCGGGAACTCCATGCCTCCGGTCATATTTCCGGTCATGCTTTCACTCTCGACACAAAAATGTCAAACAACAAACTGAAAAAGGAATCTAACCCTGAAAAAAAAATCTCTCTTCGACGCATGTAGCCTGCAATCAGGCGTTCTTTTCTTTATAGAGGACACGAAAAGTACTTCGACGCATGTAAACTATGGAAGAGTTCTTCCAAAAAAATCAAAATCACGATTCATAGCAAGATGTCCTGTTCTTACGGTGAAAACACATGGTCCGGCACCCGTACGTCTTACGGGCACTTCCATTTTACAAGCAAAAATGGAGGTTGCTGGGCCTTACATTGTTGGCACTGGGGCCAAATTCAAAGGGTTACCGTACCAAAAAGGACGTATACAAACATGGACCCCAGGTCCATGGACCACCCCTCTGGACCTGATCCATGGACCCCTTCATGGACCCGGCATCTATCGTAACTCACTGCAGGGATGGCCGACACTCCTAACCCGTTGCATGCACAACTTGTCCCCAGTAATACTGGTATTCATTTTACCCACCACGAATGGATGGAAAGCTGAGTGAACTTTGGAACGCACGAGCTGGGATTCGAAACCTGGAATGCAGTCCGCGAGCGATACCCACTACGCTACGCGCGCGAGAGAACAACAGCCCTATATTCCTGTCACGGCGTTTTCACATACCGCGATATAATTTTGGATTGAATTTCCCGCTAATGTGACTACTGCAGGAGCCCGATGACCAATCACAAGAAACTAACTTGACGTCATAGCGTCACCGAACAATAATGTTGGCATAAGTGAAGTTTTGGGTTGTTTCAGCTATGCTGAAACAGTGAACAGCAACTATCTATAACCTGCAACCTGCAACCTGCAACCTGCAGTTTACACCCTCCATGGACTTTCAGCAAGTTTTACGCCGTTCGTCTGTACTCGTGCAACAGTAAGACAACCAACCGATCAGGACACTACCAGAGAAGACGTTTAGTTTTCAATTTTTCTCGCTGAATTACTACTGAAATAAAAACATTTGTTCATCAAATTTGTTTTCATAAGGATATTAAGTTATACCGATCAGCTCCTCGCTCCTTAAAAGGTGAGAAAATTAAAAAGACATGCAGAATTTTACTGCTTCCGTGTGAATGTTAAAAAGCGTATTCAATCAACTGCTATCTATACATTTGTTTTGGCACTGATAAGGAAAATCCGTTTACAACTAATTAGAACATTTCGTCTTAAACGGTCAATTTCTTAATTTCCATTACCTACATATACGTTTCATAAGTGAGTAATGTTGTGAGGAGAAGTTAGATGGGGGTCACTCTCTGGGATTAGTTTGATTGAGAAATGAAAAAAGACCAAAACATACCGACATTGACCACCGACATAAGTAAGTGTCAGAGCGAATTTCAATAGAGTGTCTTAAAACCAAAACCAAAGTAATTACTTTGGCCAATCAAAAAGGACGGAGACAATCCTGTGAACCAATCAAAACTCGAAGTAATTACACGCAGCCGACACAAAGCGCGGGAAAATATTTACGCGCGAGCCACGATTGGTTTTGGGGTCACTTCTGATTGGTTGAAAAAGTGGCGCAAGAACTTTGAACCAATCAC
>OX421454.1:36849009-36869009 GCA_949126865.1 Montipora capitata
GACTCGGATATTTCGCTCTCAAGCTCGCGGTTCTGTCTCTGAATGTTTTTCAGTGCCTCGTCTTTTTCACGCATGTCTTTTCTTTCCATCTCACGATCGTAGCTCTCCTCCTTTAAGCGGCTCTGCAATTGTTGCAATTCCTTTTTCAGCTGTGCATTTTTCTCAGCCATTTCTTTGACTGCAAGGCTCGCTTTGGCTTGATCCCTTGCAGAAGTGCACAGTTGATCCTCAAGCGTTGCAATCTTGTTCTTACTGGATTGCAAATCTCGCATCAGTTCATCTTTGGTACTGGCATTTGACTGCCGCGTGGTCTCAGAATCAGACACCTTCTTCTGCATCTCCGACAATTGTTTCATTTGAGAGCTCAATTTGCGTTGTCTATCTTCCAAAGCGTTTTCTAACCTTACATTATTTTGCTGAATCTCTGCTACTCTGTCCTCCAGTTGTTTAATCGTTTCTTCGTAAGCGGTGTTGCACTCTTCTAAACCGCGGATAGCTTCTTGGGTTGATTTTAACTCCAACTCCATGTCGTTCTTGGCTTTTTCAGCGGCTTGCAACTCATTCCGTTCGAGTTGTGCTGAATGTTCACTTTTGTGCAACAAATCTTCCAGCTCCTTTATTCGTCTGTCTTTGCACGCATTATCCTTTTCCAGGTAATCTTTTGTTGTGAGCGACTCAGAAAGTTCTTGATCAAGTTCTTCACACTTTTCTCTCAGACCCCTGTTCTTGTCCTCTGCGTCCTCCTTTTCGAGTATGACATCGCGATAAGCACTTTCGATCTCTAACAGTTTTTTGTGGTTATTCAAGTCAGGTTCAACGCTGTCCTGTGTCCATACCGGTGTCTTCTTCACAGGGCTACTTCTGGGAGTAATTGCTTCGTTTACTTCTTCTTGTAATCTTTCATTTTCGTGCTTTAAAGCATCAAGCTGGATTACTTGCTCGGAACATTGCCTCTTCGATTTATTCAAGTCGTCTTTGAGCCTTTGTTTCTCTTCATCTAACCCTGCATTTTTCGTCCTGAGTGCAGCAATCAGTGGACTTTGCGACATTATTTCATTATTGAGTCTTTTAATCTCTTTCTGTGCCTCTTGAAGAAAACTTTCGAGCTCAATAGAACTTGCTTTCATCTCTGTTCGATCTGCTTGTAACTTTTTTATTCTCTCATTTAGTTTTGTTAGTCCGTACTCCAGCTCGCTAATCCGATTGTCTTTCTCTTGGATGATTCCGTTAAGTCTTCGCTCATCTTTGTCAAACTCATCTTGAAGCTCTTTTCTTTTTAAAGCCTCCGTCTTAAGATCAGCTTCAAGATTAGTTTTTGCATTGTCCAAGAGTACAACACGTGCTTCTTTTTCCGACACCAATTTCTTGAAGTTCTCAACTCTTTCTTTGAGATCGTCAAGAAGTTCTTCATAGTCGTCTTTAGCACTGGTCAATTTTTGATTCACGTTCTCCAGTTGCTCTTTCAATGAAGAAATTTCTTTTTGCTTGTGATGGATTTGTAATTGAAGGTCTTTGGTAAGTTTGTGATGCTGGATTGCAACTTTGCTTAGCTCAACCTGCTGTTCGTCATGTCCACCTCTTTTTGTTTCGTGGTCTGCTATCGTCCTCTTTAACTGAAAATTTTCTGCATCGAGTTCTCGGTTTTTCTTGAGAGTCGAATTCATCAAAGAGTGGGTGGAGGACAACTCATCTCGAAGCGTTTGGGCATCTTTCTCTAAACATTTCTTTTCTGATTTGGCTGTGTCTAGAGCAGCCGTTTTACACTCAGCTTCCTTTTCAAGGTGGTCCCATTCAGTTTGCAGCTCTTGCAACTTGCATTGTGCTTCAAGAAGTTCATCTTCAGCCTTTCTTGTCTTGGCTCGTTCGTCTCTCAATTCTTCCATGAGCTGACTCTTGGCTCCCTCTAGTCGATTATTTTGTGTCTCCAGCTGTTCCTTCTTTTTCTGGACAATTTCTAATTGGCTAGTTACTGCATTTAACCTTTCTTTCGACTTTTTCAAATCACTTTTAGTGTTCAGGACTTCCCTTTCGGCATCCTCGTTTCGCTCTTTTAAGCCACCCTCTCGTTCTTTTAATGACTGTAAATTATCCTGAAGCTGGCCAGTAGTGTTCTTTAGATTTTCCAATTCATCCTGTAAAGAATTTTCTCTTTCCATACTCTTCTGAAGATTCTCTTCAGCTTTCTTGAGATTGTGTTTCATCTGCAGAAATTCTGACTCCTCTGCAAGATCGTCTTTCTCACACAAGTTACTTTGAAGCAGAGATAAATTAACAACAGCCGTATTTTCTTGAACGGACTGGAACTCGATTTTCAACCTCCTCAGTGCATCTTTATTCTGATCAAGTTCTTCTTTTAACGCACAATTGTCATCCTTCAAGTCTTTCAATTCATTCTCATTGCTTCTTAATTCTTTCTTGTTGTGCAACAGGTCGTCGTGAAGTTCTGCAAGTTGCTTGTTAGCAGCGACGAGATCTTCTTGTTGCTTATTAAGAACGTTTTGCAGTTGCCTTTCTTTGTACTTTAACTCATTGGTGTCATTATTGACTTGTGCTATTTCATCATTCAGTGACTCGATCTCTGAGTTTTTTAACTTGAGCTCGTCTTGGGCGTCACGCTCGGACTTAATCACTTTATGCAGGCGATCATTAACATCAGACGCACTTTTCTGCTGAGCAATGATTTCGTCCTGAAGTTGCTGTTGACATCCGCGAAGCTTCTCGCACTCACCAATGGCAGCAGTGAGATGACCTCGTAACTCCGCGGATTTTTCCTCAAGATGCGCCTTGTCAGCCTTCAGCTCATCTATCTGACAATTTTTCTGTTCTATCTCTTTCTTTGCTGCATCAAGACCAATCTTTTGCTCCACGCATTGCTTGCTGAGCTTTAATATCTCATTTCTATTCGAATCTCTCCTTTTCGTTGCGTCCTCCAGCTGGCATTGCAATGCCAAATTAACTTTTGTTTCATTTTCATATTTCATCTCTAGGTCTGATATCTTCTTGTCAACTTCCAGAGACTCCTCCCGTAGAGCCCGTCGTTCCCTATCACAAAGTTCGTTGCTGGCTTTCAGGTCTTCAAGGCGTCTTCGACATTGTGACAGTTCAGTTTGGGAGTCAAGGCAGTCTTGGCGTGAAATTTTAAGGTCGTGCTCCAGTTTTGAGATTGTAGCTTTATTGCTTGCTATCTCTTTCTCAAGGGCAGCTTGTCGCTCTTTATTTTTTTCCAAAAAACCGTTGGATTGCTGATTGCAAAAATCTTCATTTCCTTTGTTGTAAGTATCTCTTTCCTTAAGAAGGTTATCCACGGTTGTCTCGTACTGATCCAGCTTTCTTTTCAAACAAGAAATTTCACCTTGAGTGGCTTTCAACTTTGACTCACTGGCCTCGTAACAGAATGCAGTAGTTTGCAATTCCTTCTTTAACGTTAGATTTTTCTCATCAAGCGATGCCTTCATGCTTTTAAGTTGTTCAATCTGGTTGTCCTTTTCTGCTATTTCTACCTTGTAACTCTGGACGATCCTTTCTTTCTCTCGAACTTGATTTTGAGCTTGGAGAAATTCCTCTTGAATTTTCTGCAGCTTCTTTTCTACAACCTGCGACTCATTTTTGCAACGATCCTTTTCCCTTGCTGCAGCTGATAACTTGAGATTTAAGCTGTTCAATTTCGCTGCTTGAGCTTCTAATTCAGCGTTTATCTTAATTTTTTCTTCGTTAGCTTCGGAGACTCGCTTTTGACAGTGTTCCATTTTAGTTTCCTGTTCTTGTACCTTTCTCGCTAACCTGCTGTTTTCGTCAAGAGCAAACTCGTGGGACATTTTACTTGTTAACAAATCATTTTTCACTTCATTCAACTCAGCTTGTAAACCTTTTATCGTGTTTTGCATATCCTCAGAGTCCTTGCTCTTCTGCTCCAAGCAAGACTGCACCGACTCTCGTATCCTTTGGTGTTCTGTTGCTGCAATTTCCAATTTCATAAGTTCGTCTTTCTGGTTGGCAGCTTGAATGTTTGCCTCGACGATTTTCTCCTTTAATTCTTCATGTTGTCTCTTCAAAGCCTGAATCTGCGCCTCATAAGTGGCCATTTTGCCAGATAGATTCTGTACTTCTTCCTCCTGTTGTGATTTGGCCTTGGTAGATTCTTCAAGGTCTTGTCGAACTTCCAACACCATTTCCTCCAATTCCATCTTTCTCCTCATCGTCTGGTCCCTTGAACTGAAAATCTCGTCCAGTTGATTTCTTAACGCTGTTACTTTTGCCTCAAGATCTTCGTTTTTGCGCCGAAGATCATCATTTTCTTTTACAACATTCTCTTGTTGTAACTCAAGTGACGCAATTTTGGACCGACAGGAGGCCATGTCTGCTTCTTTGTTCACAAAATGCTTGCGTTCTTCTTGAAGGGTCTTCACTAAATTATTCTCCTTTTCGTCATTCTCCTTCATATTCTCTTCCATTGATTCTATCTTCTTGTGGGCCACTGACAATTCGATTTCAAGAGTTCCTTTGTGTTGAAGTGCCTTTTCGCTCAACTCTGTTAGACGTGTGATTTCGTCTTCACTGCTCTTAAGCTTTACAACGATTCTCTTTAGTTCATCCGCACTTGTCTCATTCAAAGACTCGTTGTAAGAGAGCTCCGTTGTAACTGCACTTAGGTCGGTTTCTAGCGAGCTCTTGTCGTCTTTGAGTCGTTCAACGACAAGCTCTTTCTCTGCGAGCTGTTGTCTTAGTTCCTCGCACGTTCGTTGGAGTTCTTCGATTTGGTTCTGCATGGCATTATCATCATCAACCCTTTTTTCCGCATTTGATCTACTGTCGTGGATTTGACGCTCCAAATCGGACTTGCTTTTCACTGTCTCTTTTAGATCCTCCTTCATTCTTGTCAATCGTTGTGTCACCAAAGCAATCTCGTTGTCTTTTTCCTTAACGCCCTGCTCGGCGCTGCGAAGCTGGGAATTTAAATCAGCAATGCTCTTGTTCGCCGTCAGCATTTGCTGTTTCAACTCTTGCTTTTCACTCTCTGCCAGCGTTACCCCTCTTTGCATATCTGCCATGTCTTTTTGAGTTGCTAACAAACCATCTTCAAATTCTTGGATATCTTTCTCATGCTGTTCATGTAAATCTTTCATTTCGTTATATCGTTCACTTAGATCATGATATTTCAACTCCGTGTCGGCAGCTTTGATCTTCTGCTCAGCAATAATGGCATCCTTGTTAGAAAGTTCTTGTTTATAAAACTCTTCGCTTGACATTTGTTCCGATATAGTTTTCTTGTAGGCTTTGAAATCGTCTTGCAATTTTAACAACTTTTCTCTCTCTTTTTCGAGTCGCTCTGTCAGTTGGGATCTTTGCATTTCGCCGAGATTTGTTTGAACTTCCATCTTGTGCATTTGTTCCAGTGTTTCCTTTAACTTTGTCTCCAGCTCTTTATTCTCTTTTTCCTTTCTTCGCAGTTGGAAGCGAGCTTCCTGTGCTCGTCTCTTGGCTTGTTGTAGCTCTGCATGACGATTTACTGGTTCTCCAATCTCTGCGCCCGCTGGGCGTGACTCCATCTCTGTGATTTTGTCCAGCGATTCCCTCAGCTGCAAGTTCAGTTGTTGCACCTGTATTTGGTTGCCATAGTTATCAGCCTCAACATTGGAGAGCTTTCGACTGATGAACAACAGCTCCTTCTCCAAATCTTCAATTAATTGTCGGAGAAACAAAACATCATCCAACGATTCTACATCTCGTTTATTTGCTTTGGAGAGAACTTCTGTCTGTTTGGCACTGTCATTTCCCAGATTGCATGTCTTCTTTTCCAGTTCTTCAATTCGCTTTTTGAATAGCTGGTTTTCTGCTTCTAAGTCATCCAAATTCACTTCCGATTTTTCCAGTTCAATTTGACTTTGTGACAGTTGTCCTTCTAGTCTCAACTTGTCTTTAGACATGACATCATAACTTTCTTTCATCTCCTCCATCTGCCTTTTCTTGGTCTCTAGTTCGTTGCTGCAAAAATCGAATTTGTCCTTATAAAACTGAACTTCGTTTTCCAGTCCAGAGACGTTTTCGCGATAACCTTTAAGCTGCTCTCGGATGAGATCCAACTTACGAAGCAGGGATCCGTTTTTCCACCCGCTCTCTTTTTCTGCTTCATATTCGCCTTGCATCGTTTCTATCCTTTTCGTAACCTCTTGCAAATCTTGCTTCAACGAGTTGTTCTGTTCCTCAAGCGATTTACAATTTTCCCTACTCTCCTGAATTTCTTGCTTTGTTTGTGAAAGTTCCCTGATTAAGTCAATTGTATTAACATCATAACCGCTATTAAAACTGACAAGGTCTTTCCTCAGAGCTTGCACCTCTTTGTCTAATTCGTTCTTTTCTTGTTGTAATTTCTTTACGATGTTTTCATTGATTTCTATGTCAACATTTTTCGATTTCTCGAGCTCCTGGCACCTTTCCCGGCTTCTAAGAAGCTCCCATTCCATCTTTTTACCATCTTCTCTGGACTCTGTTAATTTATCCTTCAGTGTCATGTTCTGTTCCGTGAGTTCCTTGATGTGCATCTCCAGATTGGCAATCTGACAATAAGGTAAATAATCTTAGGATAATTTCCAATTATTGTCAAAAGGGATTCCTCACAGTACTTCAACCGTGAAATCTGTGCTCAAGTTTAAAGAACTGGGGCAGGGTTGCTCGAAGCCTGATTAGCGCTAACCGTTGGTTAAGAGGTATCAAAACCAATAGGTTTCCATGATATTTAACGTTGGTTAGCGCCAACCATGCTTCGTGCAACCCGGGCCTGGATAATGAACCATATGCTAAAAATTTTAACACCCCGCTATTGTAACTCAAAGTTATCAACAAAGCTTTAAAAAGTTTAATGCCAACTTAATTTAAACTCAGTGTATTGTTAACAGTCATTCGTTTCAATTGACACCACGCACTGAACTGAACTGAACTGAATCTGTGACAATATGCTATAACGAATCATCGCAATGTTGTAGTGAGTTACAACAGGAAACATGAAAACGTGAACTCGAAGATTTTAAATTTTAACCCAGTTTTACCTTTGTGTTTCATGCCGCCGACTGAAGATAAACATGAATAATTTGTTTGCATAATACAAATGGACGTTTAAAGGACTTTTTGTAATTTATTAACATTAACCGAAAGTCAAGCGACCTTTGGATTTCAATTAAAAACTAGTGTGTCTCTATGAAATAAACTTTATCCGATCCCATCAAGCATTAGCGAAGGAATTTAAAGAACAACCCTTACTCGAATAACTGGAAAAGAGTATCGCGACTTCTCTTCTAAAGACAATTACAGCGTCCTTCGCGGAAAACCCTTGGAAAACAAAAAAGGGGAGCGACGTTTCAAATATCGCGATTGGTTTTTATCAAAAGTTTTGAAGGAATTTTTTTTTGGCCAAACTTAGAATACGAGCAATTTGACTAACTTGAGGTGAAAAATGCTTTCATAAATTGCCCTGTTTTATGGACATCCGTTAATTCTTCTCATCTCACAATTATTATGCCCGAACAAAAACAAGGATTATTGAGAGCGCATACACAGCCGTGAAATAATTTCAGATTTATGGCCTTATGCGCAGCCATAACTATGGCAGTCTGAGTAGCATCCAAAGACTTGGCTCAACGACTTTCCAGTATACCAATTTCGATTTAGTTCTATAATAAACTCTGGGATAAGGGGAATAATGATAAATTATTATAATAATTTGTACAAGCCTAAAGCTGATTTGATTCAAAGAGAAGTCAAATAGATCGAAATTTGGTTATTTCAGTGCCACATGTGCAAGACAAAGTCAAAATGTTGATACAAATGACCGATCAAATATAACTCAAAAGGTGCTGCCGGCTAGAATTAAATGGTGTGATTTTCACAAAGCTACATTAAAAGCATTGGCAAAATACCCAATTGATCCCAAATAAACGGGCGAACAGCTTGAACGACGGGTTACCCGAGCAAAAGGTTTTTAAAACTTTAACATATTTCAAGCGCCTTGTTGCATGAGGTGTTACCAAGGAGGCCAAAGTTGATGAAACGTTTACTCGAAAACACTACCTGGTCATTATCCTTGTCGTCAAATGTTTTCACGTCTTTACTTCTCCCGCTTCTATCCTCCATAAAGATCAGGTTGTTATTGGTGTCTTGAAGACTATCAGCCATCTTAAGGCTATTATCACTTTTTTCCATGAGGCTGTTATACCTTGCTACCGTCGATTTAAACGCAGAAACTTCACAGAGTTGTGGTACAACACATGTGCTGATTTCCTTTAAACAGCTTGCCTTTCATGCCACAAACCCCCTGCTTGTGCGGTTTTTATGTGTACTTCCCGTTCATCTGAGTGATATAATGCGTATGAAATGCCGTTGAGTTACACGACCCTTGGTTTACGCAAATCCGTGGATAAAAACAGGTCTCTGGAGACTTTCCAAACAACAACGACAAAACATATTATTCCGTTCTTTGCGTATTGTTCAAATCTGCACTTAAGACTTTTTTCATTGTTACCGCTTAAAAGCAAAGGTCTTTAGAGACAACAATAAAGTTTGTTTTAAGGATCTTCCGACAAAAGTGATCGTGAAAATATGCGTCCAGTAAATAATGGATCAGTGCCCTGTTGCATCGTGGGCGGCTAAATCCACCCAATTATGAACTATAAGTTGAACGAATTGCAATCAGATATCTGACGTAACACCAAAACCGAAGCAATTACTCTCACGAATTGCAATAGGCAAGAACATTGCAAGGAGTCCACCTAATCTGTTCGAAGCAATTGAAAGGAACTTTCTCTAAGCGAAGAAAAACGCGCGTGTCTCTCGTTTTTTCATGCTTATCATAAAGCGTGGTAATCGAAACTACCTCATTATATTCGACACCAAACGGAAAATTGCTAGTAACGACATTTTATGTGGTTAAAAAGGCATCACAGCAGAACGTTTGTAGCCGACGAGAGACACGTGGCGGAATTGAATCTGTAAAATAGAAGAATCACAAGTCTAGTTAAGTTTGTTATACCATGCATGATTAGCAAACTTCTCGATTTATCAACAACTTATTAAGTAGAATTTACTTTAGATACAATCATCTTGAAAAACTCTCTTGAAGACTCGGAGATTTGTTTATCTATAATATGTTTATTGATGATGAATCGTGTATAAAAAAACCCGACCGTGTGCTACGAACATGAACCGACCAACAACCTTCCCATTACTCGTTTGGAAGCTCTAACCCAAGGACTACGAGCAACTAGTGAGAATAAACTGTCGATACGTGCCATTCTCGAAAGTGTTATGAAAGATATATGAAATTTCTTGGTTGTTGACAAATAGCAAAAGTATAATGTGTGTAAACGCACTCTTTACCCGATCCCTTTTACACTTAATGCCGGTTCGTAGGTCCAAAAAATGTTCATCGTGGAACAATTTCTTTCAGAGAATTTTTGACTAGAACGTTTTTCCTTTTTATTGGCCATTTACAAGCGGGTACACTTTGTCGCTCGCTTCTCGGACAAGACTAAATTATCTCATTGCAATTGTTCCTGAAATCTTTGGGAGGAAATTGCACAAATTGTTCACCGTGATCACAAAGTAAGGAATGGATTCCTCAGTTTTATGGTCAGGTCAACGACGTCACAGTGATTGGCAGTAGCTGTCACAAAACTCTGGTGGCCTGACCCACTCCATTCCCATTATTCGCGACTTCGGCGCTAGGTCGTGCGCTCCACGCAAAACCGAAATATCAAATCATTACGAACCCCACAGAATTTTCCTCGTTACTAACTGAATTAAAATGAGTGATTGCATTGATTCGTCAGATATGTCCATTTGGTGTCATCTTGACGTTAGCATAGCAGAGGTGAATATTTGTTGTAAGACTTGTGGCAGGTGTTTAGTATCCATACATACGAAAGCCCTCCCTGATGGCAGCTTCTTGACCAACCTAAGACAGGAAAAGGAATCATTCAGGATAATCTCTTTCTATGCTATGGTTATTCATTTGCACTATGAAAGTTGGCTTCCTTCTGAAATTGCACAATCGACTTCTGTAGACGGCTACAAGCCCACGCCCAAACTGTCATAAGACCTTTGCAGGCGCCGAATCACCCCAGCAGGTCACAAATTAGACCACAACTATTATTAGTAAGAACTTCATGTTAAGACAAGCGTGTAGAGGTCGTCGTGAAAAAAAGGCACAATTACAACTGCACCTTAAAATCGTACTTACCTATCTGCCTGGTTACCAAGTGAACCAATGAAAATAGCAAACGCATTGACGCATCCGTCTGACGTAAGTACCTTCCCAAAAGCCTCAGCGGGTATTCCATACCGCTCCAGATTGGCGTCGCTCAAAACCACAACAATATAATCATCTGCTTCTTGTTCCGTTACACGCTTGATTGCTAAATCCGTGGCCTCCAAAGTATGATCACCACTCCAGCAGTACTGCGCATGTGCGTGCATCTGCTTCATGATATCGAGGCGCTCCTTGTTGTTTTTCGGCGGCTGATCGTGGGAAACGAAAGGGATTTCAGGAGAATCACCTGAATGGCCAATGATATCGTACTGCAAGAAAACCAAGACAAGCGACCTTCAATAAGACTCCAAACAAAAAGTCTTTTAAATTCAACTAAATCAACTGATATGAAATGAGGAAAAGGGAATTGACAACTGCCGCTATTCAAAGTTTGATAGCTATCGCTGAGTAAATAAAATAAACGCATAGTAAAGCAGATAGAGTTCCTTTGAGTTTCGCTTCTCCTTTCTTCCGCTTTGATTATTTCCCTTTCTAGTTTTCAAAAGCAAAATAAGAAAACACATTTATTTCATTTGTGGCTGGCTCAATCACACAACGCCGATGAGTAATCGTCTAAAACAAGGATGGGTTGTGTGACGTGACAGTACCTTTATTTTGTTGTCATAGTGATGGAAAGCTTCCATCACAAGACAGGCTGCTTCCATTACTCGCCCCAATCTTCCATCCAAGCTGTTGAAGCGATACATACTACCGCTGACGTCAACAACAAACCGCAGACGCTTCGGAAGTCGTTGAGGAGTTCCAAGCTAAAGGAGAACAACGAATTTTCTTAAGAGACGGCAATGACTAGAACGTTTATGCAGCGAGGCTTATTCTGAAGAGGTTATTCTTGCCTATCGGACTAAGGCAACAGCTATTTAACATACCTCTGGGTCCTCTTCTCCACGTTTCTTGTAGATAGCTCGTTCTCCGGCGAGTCCTTCTATCAACTTGCTATCGTCAAGCTCGCCTGAGGTCTGGTTCCGAAGCCACACTCGCTCCTTTCCCCTCGCCTGCAAACTATCCAGGATGACACGCAGGGACTGGACTTGACGGCGAACACGCGACGAAAATGATTCGTACATTTCGGCGTCGTATTCAGTCATTTGGATTTCGCGCAATCTGACATATAAGAGGGAAAAACACGTAAATTTACAACATGAACAACTTTACTTTAGGCAAAACAGGTTTTCAAATGCAAAAAAAAATCGCGTTATCAAATTCTCGATTATACATAACATCTGAAATATTCTGTTTCATAAATGGACCATGGTGCATCAAATTTTTCGCATAAAATATAGTACGTATCAGAGCGTCACCTCTGTTTAAATGCACGCCGTCCCATTTCCCGCGCGGCTCGTTTGACGTCATCAGGGACTGCATCCTTCTCCTCATCAGATAGCTGGTGTACGTCATGTCCCGCGTCCAAGCGATATGGGCCGCCTTTGCCTCCCAGCCCTGCTGTATCCCGGCCCCCGGTTCCCCCAGCCCAAGTGTTACCTCCTACATGTGGAGCGTTATTGGGATCCACCTTAAATGCATTGAAAACAGGTAATACGGAAAATGACGATCAACGTGAATTGATCAATTAATTATTTTATCACGCAGGAAGGAAGACCGAGAATCCGGTGTTGATCGAAGGGTCGGTAGCGCATTCTGGAGATTGATATAAGCGAATCCTAAAACCAACAAAAAAGGCGACTTAAGGACGGTGCCTACTAATTCAAAGGTATTTTTGCGCGGTTTACTGGATATGCGGGAAAAGCAGATCTTAACCGGGGTTATTGAAATCCAAAAAGAAAACTGGAAGTAACCGCGCATTTTTCGAAACCGGAGATAAGCGCCGGCCAGATGGGCCTTTCAGTAAAAGAGACCTCACTTTTTTTACGCATTTTCCGAAGATAATTAATTAACAATATTTGTAATAAGCTCTAAAATACAAAGCAATGTATGGCGTTGTTTTCCGAACTAATTATCTCTGAAATATGCGTGGTTACCCCAAATTTTCTTTGTGGATACCTCAGAGCACTTGCTAAGTTCCGCTTTCCCTGAATAACTTAAAGCCGCGCAAAAATATCCCTGTATTAATAAGCACCACCCATAGGAAATCCGAGTATCTCGAGATGCGCAGAACGTATACACAATAACAATAGTAGGCACCGTCTTTAATCAAAGAGAAACAGGTTGAAAGCACTCGCTTTACCACCCAACTGTAACCTGAATCCAATTCTCGAACTCAACGTCACATGTGGGTTGAGTTTGTTGCTTCTCTGCTTTGCACCGAGAAGTTGTTTTCCGCGTACTCCGCTTTTTTACTCACACATTTGCTTTGGATTTCGTGAGATGTGATTTGATTTACAGTCTCCCCAATAAGCGCAGTCAGTACAACACGTGTGCTAAAGTCAAAAGCTTATTATCACCATTACCATTAGTGTTGTTATTAAACTGTGCATCTGGCCCTCGATCAACACCTTAGCCAATTCAAGGCTACGGTCCTGATTGGTCAATTTGCAAAATAAGTATGGAAGTTATACCGTGCGGAGGGTATCTAAAAAATAAATAAATTTTACAGTCCAAAATAAAACAAAGAAGCACAAGACCATCTCTTACCCTGCCATGTTTTGGACTGGTCACGTCCTCTCCACTTTCTCTAGAGTAATTTACCTAACAACAAAATGATTGGTCACCAAACACGATCTCTGGGACAAATGAGAGTATACTAAAAGCTACGTATGGAGTACCAATGACAATCAGTTTAATTGTTTCCTCTTTGATTCTCAGTTCCGTCTATATTTTATACCAATTACATTAACGCAAACAGCATAGTTTCTCTCACTTGTAAGGGTCCCTGATAGTCCTCGCCAATAAGTTCCTTCCACTTCTCCAAAGAGCGTACAAGATTTGCCACCCCAGTCTCCCATAATCGCAGGCGGCCCCCGGCGTCAACTGTCACAACTCCCTCGTACGTTGTTGGCGCCATTACCAGCGGTTTTCCCCCCAAACGTGCGTACAGTGATAGATCATGACGGCCTGGGAACGGAATGTAACGTACTGACCTGAAAGCGGGAAGACAAACACATCAGACAAAAGAATGTGCGTATATGTAAGGTACTGGTTGAGCCATGAGGGACGGCAAACTGGTGCACAATGCGTAACAGAAGCTCGACTTGTTGGTCTTCTTTATGAGGGTAAATCTTGAAAATCGAATTGATAAATCTACCTTCTTCCAACATCGGCCACCTCCAGGTATCCCAATGGACTTCGCGTCTTTAACTGCCGAGGATCCTCGTCTTCTGACTCCTTGTTGGTCATTTGATCATCTTCCTTAGGTATCATGGAGCCCGGGACCAGACGAACAACCTGAGCAGTGGCGGGTAGACAAAGAGGGGGAACTGTATCCTCAGTGATAAGTTTGTCTAAGGGCAGAGCTCCTTGGCGTTCTGAAAATGACGAAAAAACGCGAAATATGTCACTGCCGGTTAAACTTTCCATGCAAAACACACCAGTGGTTTTAGTTGGTTTTGTAACAGAGATCTTAAATGTTGGACACAGCACGTCACAGTTTTTTATTCTAAGCATGCGCACTTTTAATTTCGACCACCAAACCTACTGGGCATGCTCACAACGGGGAAATCTCGATCGTACTCCACTCTATAGTTCCTAAAGTCGAGCAAAACGAAATTTCAAGTTTTTTCAATCGCTGTCTATTTTTTACTCTGCTTCAAGAAGTTTTCTTGTACGTTTTGCGGCTCAGGGGAAAAATTATTGGACGAGGGTTAATCTAGTCTGCTAATGAAGGAGTCCAAAAGCTGTATTTTTTATTTACCCGATTCTCTGATTTCGTTGTTTTTTTCCCTTTTAAATGAGTGGAAACTGACAGGGGACTTCTCAATCAATTGATCGGGTCGAGCTACTGCTATCGTCGCGTAATCTCGGGAGCCAACCACTAATCGATTACTTTTTGATCGCCACTCTTCTCCAAAGCTCAAGGAAACCGCCTCAGGAGGTAAGCTCTGGGTTGATATCGATCTCCAATGCTCGGTTTCCTCTTCGCCAATGCTGTTACTTTCAATCGTGTGTAACACACACGGAACGGGAGCTTCTGAGTATGGTTTGTTGAGTAGGTACTTCCGGTCACTCCCAGTCTCACAGACGAGCCAAAGGTCACGTGAGAACGGGTGAAACTTTCCAATTATAAATGGCAAAGTTATATTCTGAGTCGTTCCGTCCACTAAATCTACTACGTCCATTTTATTGCTGTCTTCTTGGTAAATAATGACTATGTTTTCGTGCGCAAATTCTGAACTCATTACAAATTTTCCCTTTTCAACCGAAAAATGGCGCGTCAGTTTTTCTTTGGTGTTGTCAACTAAGGACTTGAAGTTCAAAGTTTGCAACTCTTTTTTTGAAGGGTTCAAGAGATGCAGCGAATTTGAGTCCTGATCGTGAATAAGCACTTGACCCTGAAGATCTCCTCCCAGCGCGGCGATGTTAAGCTGAGGAACTGCGTAAAACGACGTGGGAAACAGATCAAACAAATCCACACACAATACTGTATCCTGATTGGACTGTTGTGAATACAGCGATACAGGATTAAATGACAAGACGTGAATCCAGTCTCCTTTGTTACCTCCTAGAAAAAAAACCAAACCAAGAAAGTTGTGATTACTTAAATGCCTTAAAACAATGACCATTACGTACCAGTTTGAACAGACATTTGCGTGGTTGACCCATACAGAGGTGTACGCATTGTTTTAAAGAACAGACCAGCAGGTCCTAAAGTTGTTCAAAGGTCGTTTAAAATTGTCCGCTGGATAAGTAACTATCCAACAGTCTCTGTCTGTGCAAAGACTTACGTACTTGTTCGCGTAACTGTGAACATGCATACTCCAAGCACATCTAAGGAAAGGCGTGTTCGAAAAACCTATGTCAATGTTTAACGCGAAGTATATTTTACATTCTGGATAGTGACTTATCCATTGGATAAAGTTATCCGGCTTTGGAAGACCTGGGGCCAGCTGGAAAGAAGTCGCAATTAGTTGGGGTTTACTTCGGAATAAATAAGGGCACTTCTTGGTATAACGATCATAAAACTGAGCAATGGTGACACTGAATAGGTTTATGATGGTATTGATGACGATAATGATAAGCTTGAACAACGACGACATCGCCAAGAACGAGAACTGCAAAAACAACGGCTCTTGTCCACGCCCAGCACATGCGTTTTACATTTTGGTAAATTTCTCAGCCTCTGTCATCCTGACCACGATGTGAAATGATCAAATTTGAAGTTATGTGTTGTACATGTGCACCTGACGATAAATTTTCAAATTTCTCTCCAAACCGGCGCCACACTGTTCCTGCCAATTTTGTTCCAATCTTGTATCCATGCCGAACGACTTGGAATGATCCCGAGGTGAGTAGAGTGACGTGACATTGTATTTAAGTTCACATGTCGTTTTCGGAGCCATCGTTGTAGTTTTGACTTTAGTTCCCTAATGTCCATGATAAAGACAGTGAAAAATGCTATGAAATGACAAGTTGAATGCCCCTGAAAAATTCTCCCGTTTTGCTGAGTTTAAAAGGCGCTTAGATGGAATTAATAGCCAGGGTATATGAAAACGACTTACCAGGCCCAACCGCAACATTCATTACCACTCCTCCCTCGTGTATGGGTAGGTCCCAGTGCCCAACTTGTTCGGAGAAGCCATGAGAACGATCATTGAAACGTTCAATTTCTCTGGGAGTTACCGCAACAGCCACAGGACCCTAAAAGTAGAAACCAAAACCATAGATGGCGAGGCCTTCGTAGATATCACTGTAGAAGCATTAGCAAATAGTCAACTTGTGGACGCAATTCGCCCCCTCATTCTTCGTGAATAGGACTCCAAAAGAACAGAAGAAAAAAAAAAAAACAAAAAGGAACGCTTCAGTGTGTTAAGTATCTTTCTTAAAAGTGGTCACGTGGCTGGGTATGATTAAACAAGCCGAAATTGGAAATATCCACAGTTGGAGTTTCTTTTTTTCAGAGAGAGAAAGCGACTACTTTGTCGAAAGCTGCAAGTTAGACTATAAAGTGGAACTATGATCAAAAAATCACTTCTTTTTTTTCTTCAGATTTTGAAAAGTGTGATTCCTTAACACTTGACTGGCAAAAGTTTGAGCTTTGATTTTTATCCAAAGGTTGTTTACTTTGAGTGCAAGTTTTGGATTTCACGGTCTGCCATTACTCATGTTCAAAACTGCAAGATTGGACCTCAGAGGGTTGGATCTAGGAAAAAGAGACGTCATTAACTCCCTAGCTTAAAATTTCAGGGTGTAAACGCAGCTCATGATATATGCAAAACACGAGTTTAAAAGTCTGAAAGCCCGAAATTCCCGTGAATTGATGTTTTGGTCATCGTAGCACTTTAAATATCTTGATGATTGACGATAATTTAACACCAACTAAGAATTGCGTAATGTCTAATAATGCACTTTGAACGATCAGATTTCTACGCACTGTTGAGTTGAGTTGAGTGTTGCAGATGATCGTCATGCAGAAGAATTAAATTGTGAGTAAACTGGAAACGTGTCTCGTTGTGCGTTTTCGACATACTTCGTACTAGAGACTGCTTGTGACTAACCCGAATCTTCAGTCTTCTTTCCTCAACAGGACAATTGATCCCCTCGCTAAACCCATTCTCATCACCAGTGATTTGCCAGGTAGAGACCAGGATTGGGGCAGGTAGAGGAAACCTGAGCATGACATTGAATCAACATAAAAGAATAATGATGCACCAAGTTTTGGAGTTTTGGGGTGAAATTAGTGTCTTTTTATAATCTTGTCGCTCCAAAGCTACAGGGCAGTGCTTATCCATGGTGCTTTTAAGTGTGCTCAACAAGAAGTGCTGTATTATATTTTGACTCGGGGGATGAAATCCTGGAGTTTGTCCATTCAAATGAAAAGTACTTAGGAGTTCTTCTCAACGAGGTTGTTTGAGTCCATGGATGAAAGTGTGATCTTTAAATAAAAGGCATTTAAAGCTACTACGGAAAAATTTCCTCTCGTGTAACTCTAATTATCCAAGCAAGTTTGATTTCTCGTGACTTCAAAGTGATTTACAGTTATGTGCTTAAATTACTTGGGACAGAAAGAAACCTCTGGTTGATCAAGGCCTCCTTTACTCCATTTGTTCAATAAGTAAAAACTTTACGGAAAAAAGGAGTGTTTAGTAAAGAAGTTTCTCAAAGAAATGAACACAGTTAAGAGGCGTTGACAACAATCAGAGTTTTCTTTCTTTTATTTAAATAGCACAAATGGTTAAAATGACAATTTAATCCTATGGAATTTCGTACAAAAAATTGAAGATTACCACCCTAATAACATTCTGCTATTATGTATTGACAGTGAGCTTCACAATCAGACCCCTAGAGGGTTAGGGTGGGGAAAAGATTGACGACCCGCCATAATCGAGTTCACTTCTCCCGCCTATTTCAAAGCGAGACCAGGTGCAGAACCAACCTCATTCCCAGGGTCATCTCTCTTCCTTCCTCGAGGAAGGAAGTGAGATGACCTTGGGAAAGAGGTTAGTGCAGAACTTTAACACATCATTAAAAAAAACAAGGACTCGCTTTGAAGAGAATCAAATAAATGCAGAAATTGTAAAATTTAGACTAAACATTCAATTTGTCCATGCTGGAACTATGCATGCTCGCTTCGCTAGTTTCCCTCACTCCATTCTGCACTTCCCAAGATGTTCATTCGTCTCTCTCATTCTTACTCTTTGCAGAGCTTGATATTTCTGGTTGAAGCTCCCACAGGAATCCCATGCTTGTGGAGAACTTCCGTAACCACATCCTTTACTTCAGGGTGATACGAATCAAAGTCGAACACATTACGGACCACATTGGCCAAGCCCTCATTGGGAAATGCCTACAAACCAAATTTAAAAAGTCACCAGCGTATTGCGTGAAAAGAACCTGGTGGAATGACTAACCAAGGGCATCCCAGGCACATTGTGCCAAGAACTAAGCTTGTTTATTGTGATTCTTCCTTTGGTTCTGTAAACAAAACGTTTCATGCAGTGTTACCATTAGAATGAAAACTTCCGAGTTCTGCTATACAGGATAGCTTTTGGAGTGTAGTTCGAGGCAACTAACATTCCTCTTTTCATGATAACTTACAGTGCAACGCAACTTACCGTGGCCACCCAACAAACTTTCAGATTTGATAATTACGTGTAAATACGTCAACTCAAGAATCCATGCAACGGTGTTGAACTTACGTGTAAAACTGTGTGAACTTTGCAAGGAGGAGTGACTCTCAATCAAATTCACACATCCAGATTGGCGGACAATTTGTAAAAAACTATGTTAGGTGGCCACGGTAAGGCGCGTCGCACTGTAAAGCTGTAGTTACTAAAATATTTTGCTTGCAATTCACGATCCATGAGTCATACAGTGAAGTAGGAAAAGTTGCAGTGCGTTATTGTACAGGTCGAAAAAAAACAAACAAACAAGGAGATGTCGTATCGCTTGGTAATCGAAGAGAAGAAAAGCATTCCACGACAAATCGAAACGAGCGCAGTATCGGAGCTGATAAGAAATCGATAAGTCAAGGGCTAAACAAAACTGATCGCCGAGTAGTTATGGCACTATGTATAGGTGGTTTGTAGCTCATCGCTAGAGGCACAGATAACAATGGTGTAATGTACAACTGCTGCGCACCGGTGGCTCAGTTGGTTGAGCACCGGACTGTCACGCGGGAGGTCGTGAGTTCAACTCCGGCCGGACCAACACTCAGGGTCTTTAAATAACTGAGGAGAAAGTGCTGCCTTTGTAATTACATCTGCAAATGGTTAGACTCTCTAGTCTTCTCGGATATGGACGATAAGCCGGAGGTCCCGTCTCACAACCCTTCAATGTTCATAATCCTGTGGGACGTAAAAGAACCCACACACTTGTCGCAAAGAGTAGGGCATGTAGTTCCCGGTGTTGTGGTGTGTCTTCTGTGTTGTATCATGGTTGGGAGGGTAAATCCTGCTCGGAGAAATTAGCTACACCAAGCTACTCTAAAAACCCGAGGGTAAATAAAGATGTATGATATGATATGCTGTGGATGAACAAAACAACTAATGCCGAGAGACCTATTGTTTTAGTTCACCAGCATGTAGACGATTACGTAACGCGAAAAGTCACCAATTGTGCTGTGTAAGATTTAAATAAATGCTACCAGATTACAGAAATAACGTTATCATTGTATCGCAAAAAGACAGATGTGCAGAAGCACATCAAAAGCAGAAGTGTACCAAAGTTGCCACTACTTTTGTAGTTGCACCAAAAACTCATTGAGGTGTATTTCCTTTCAATTTCTTTTCGTACCTGCAAATGCTTGACAACACTGACCACCTCCCGGGTGGAGTAGGGATATGAGATCAAGCCCTGATCAGCTCGGGATCGCAATTCACCAAACGCATTCACCAGTTTATGAAGGAGCTCCTCAGGGACATTTGGACCGTACTGACGTAACATCGACTAAAGAAAAGCGAAAAAAGAACATTAACCGTGAAGGCCAACAGCTTCAAGACTACATTGATGAAATTTCATCCTCCCCAGCCTCCGATGAAAAAAATCCTTAGAGGGGTACGATGGTTCTGGCTGACTTGTCAGTACGGATGGAACCACTGAGAGTTACCTCTATGTCGAACAACCATGGCACGTG
>OX421454.1:36876509-36886509 GCA_949126865.1 Montipora capitata
CTCAGAAGGATAAGTGGCAAGTCGACGAGCTATCCGCAGAAGCTGCCTGGTGGATAATGATGATCCAATGGATGATGCCTACAACAAGCCACACAAGTACCATCATTTAACAAGTTAATGGGAGTTATCAGTATTTAATCAGTACATTAGATAAGAGATTTGTCTCAAGGTCAAAACTGCATTAAATTTTGACGCCAAGTAACAGACTTCAGAAAATGAAAATGAAAATGAATTATTGTAGTATTTAAAACACCAGAATGAGCATTATGGATTACCTCTGGTCACCCTACCTCAAAAAGCAAAACATTTAAGCAAGGGCAACATACTCATGTACAAAATCCATAGCATTTTGATCATTTTTTAAATGTTTCTGGCATTTCCCTCTGACGAAGGGCTAATGCTTGAAATGTCCGCTTTCATAAAACTTATTTTTTTTACTCCCCACCAATGTACATGTCACTACAGTTTCTTTAGAAAATAACCCCTGCATCTGACTACCTGACTGATTGATTGATACTAATCTCTTGGGATGAAAGGCACTGGCTAAAAACAGATTGATGCATCTGGGTATGTTGCCCTGTGCTTATATAAGCTTGCATCGTGCTTGTGAAACAAGCCCTAAAAAACTTATCAAGAATGCATATATAATACCAGAAATAAGAATAGCTTAATAATAAATACAATGAATATGAAAAATTCCATCACCATAAAAACACTCAAAAGGACGGGAACCTTCAACTTACAGTAGGGTCCTTTGATAATCGTAACTTGTCTGTAAGATCAAGAAGCTTGTCCATTACATCACGTGGTGAGCCTGGTACCTAGATTTTGAAACCATTCAGAAAAGCACCATAAATAATAATATTAAATTTTATTGTTGTACAGAGTTGCAAGAATGGTCTTAATCTGGCTCAGTAAGCATCTATTACTACAGCTCATTGGATTGGCCTAGAAAGCAAGGAATCGGAAAAACAGGCAACAAAAGAAATTAAATTGGAGCTCAACAACAGTAGAGCTGCATCCTCTGATCCTATGAAATAAAATAATGTTATATCGATGAAAAGCTGTGTCGTGTCTACAAAAATTTTCAAATAGTTACAACCAACCTTTGCTAAGGTCTCACCTCACATAACAGCTACTGGCTTGTTCTCTGAACCCATTCACTCAGTGACACTCACAGATTTTACTCTGGCTTATGCCAGACGATATTACTCACTGATTTGGTGTTCTTTAGGTGTGAATTGAATGCAGCTAATGCACTTTCCTCACAAAACTATATTTGCAATAACAAGCTTTCAAACATTCTTTTCATTAAGAATTAAAAATGTCATACCATGTCATAGATGACTTGAGCTTCTTCCTGCTTGGAGAGCGGGCAAACATGATGGAAGAGGAACATGGAGAGGAGCTCTGAGTTTAGCCATTGTTGCTGAGCACTGCTGATCAGAGGTGGCTCCGCTAATCCAATGATACGGAATGAAGGATGAATGCACAAGACACCCCTGCAGTGAGAAATGAATTACAGTGTTTTCTCAAGCCATTGCACTACATCAACTTGCCAAAACAAAAGAAGTGCTCTGAACACAAAGACAATTTAACTTCAAAATGAACTTCTTCTTGTTCTACATAGCTGCTGGTTTTTTTGTTTGTTTTTTGGCCAAGATGGCAATTTTGTTTATCATAATTATATCAAAGAGAACATGTTCTTTCTTTAAAAAGCAACATTATTGCTGTAATATAAATTTTGCTAATGAGGAAAAGTCGTCTACCAGTGACCCACAATGAAATGTGTTGACCAAGAAGAAGTTTCATCAAAGATTTGCACTGAAGGTCTTCTGGTTCTGCAGTCAGGCATCAGCAATGAAAAAATCATACAACACTGTACAGAACGTGACAACAGCTGGACAATATGTCATGGTGAAGCTATGTTCACAACCAGTCAATAGGCCAGCTTGTGTTTAGCCCTAACTGACACCACAGTGACTTTAAGTCATGGGATACCTAGAGTTCATGTCATCATCAGTCCAGTTATTGTCTTCTTTAATTGTTTCGTATCTTTCATGATGCAAGAGTCTTGTTCCATCATATAGAGAAAGCTCTCTTTCACTGATAAGCCTTAAAGAAAAAGATTGGAGAAAGCAACTGAATAATTACATTGGAATAACTGTAAAATATTTATGAAAGGACAAGAAGATTTATTAAAATTTTGAAATTAGGTTTCTTTTGACAATACCATATTTGATGCTTTAACTTCTTAACTCCTATCACCAACCAATAACCTGAGCAGCTATAGAATCTAACTACTCCTCCAATCCACATAAAACATGTCACTTTCTGACCAATGAAGTGATGCCCTTTTTGACATTGACTGGGGGATATTCAGCAAAAAAACCCAAGTTTTCCTAACGAAAGTTAAATCTATGGCCTTCTGCTTAGTTGTACAGTCCACTTCTGACAACTCGAACCTTCAAGAGAAATTGAAAAAGGTTCAAGTTATCGGAGTTCGAGTTATGGGGAGTTAAGGAGTTTTAACTGAACTCTTTATGAAGATGCAGGCACTGTTACAGTAGTTAAATGTACTCTGCTAAACCAATGAAACCTGAACTGGACTGACACATTTTGTAAAATGCAAAAAAGGACAAAGATTACAGAGCTGCCTCAGAATAAAATGAAATGTTTGGACTGCAGCCCTGTTTGTTTTGATTTGTCACATATTGACAGATGTTGTTCAAGTTATCCATGGAAAAAATATAATTATAGAGAACAACCAGAAGGGAAACGAAAAAGTCTGTTCTAAAATTTCCTCCTGTCCAAAGATGTTTTGAGGAGGATACTGATCTGTTGTCTGACTTGCCCTTTACCTTTGTAGCACAGCAAGTGTTCCAGGATTGACTCTGTGAATTCCGTCCAACTCTGCAATGCTTCCTTCGAGTGCCGCCAGAACCAGTGGGGAGTACCTCCAGCTTGTGTCACCATTGGATAATGTAATTCGCTGCTGCAGCAGATCCCTGGCTGTCATATCCTTATCAGTTGATTACAGAAAATGAACCTTTAATCCATCTCATTAACCAAGTTCACATCACCCTCCTTTTCCAGGCAGTCCTTTAGAGGACTAATGTTTGAGATAGCAATAAAATTGACTTCTTGCATGATGGAAAACTACAGACTATGATAAAGCTCTCTGAAAAGTTAAAGAAAATTATCTGAAGCAGATTTAGAGCCCCCTTCACAACTGGACAATTCTAATTAAGGTGGCTCTGAATCCACTCCAGAGAATTTTTTAAAATTTTGCACAGAGTTTTATCTTAATAATTAATAATTGTCGCGGCTAATCGCCGTCGCAAGTACAGCAATGACGCAGCTCAACAAGGTCGAACCGAAAGCATACAAAGGCGCCTCTGGCAGCCGCTATATGGTCCATGTGTGACCTTGTAGCACAGCTTACAGCCAGCTGGAATCAGCTGTATGTTGGTTTTTGCTGAGGGGGGGAAACCGGAGAACCCAGAGAAAAACCCTCGAAGCAGAGAAGAGAACCAACAAACTCAACCCACTTATGGCATCGGGTCCGGGAATCGAACCTGGGCCACATTGGTGGGAGGCGAGTGTTCTCACCACTGCGCCATCCCTGCTCCAATCTTAGCTTGCCTATCACTTTCCTGCAATAAGAAATAGCGGTTGCCAAGTTTGCTTTTGAGATATACCGTATTTACCCGTGTATAAGTCGACCTTTTATGGCCTCAAAAGAAGCTCCAAAAATCGCCCTCGACTTATACATGGGTCAAAGATTTCGAGCCAAGTTCCAGCTAAATAATTTATTCAAAATTAACATCATAATGTGGTCTTTAGGCATAACGATTACGCAGTGGGCGAAAGACTTCAAAATGAATGACGAAAGACTTCAAAATGAATGTAATTAAGCAATTCCAGTTGAAATGAAAAAGGATTTGTTGTACTTTAAATGTTGAAGATACTCACAAGCACAAATATGAAATAGACACTGGAAATTTTCTTTTTTCAAAGGCGGAAAGCTCTAAAAAACATTCTTGTCTCTTCAAATAAAACGCGATCCTTCAACGGCTTAGTAACCTGGCGCAATACCTCGTGTTTGCGTGCAAGCATGATCGTCACTCGTGTTGCCTGAAAATGCTGGTTGGTAATGATTGTTTTTTATACTTTATACAAACCTGGATGATTTAAACGCTTTATCCTTGAACAACGAAACAGGTTAGTTTGAGGTTTACATGTTCGATTTTCTGAGAACTTTTTCGAAATTCAAGGACAAAATGCCTGCACATATAACAACCGTTGAACCACAAAACTATTAAGTGCTTGCGGCCCTTAATCTTTTGTGAATCCACAGTTCCAGAAATCGAAGAATGCAAGATTAGTATCCCATGAACATTTAGCAAAGAAATTAAGAAATTGCTTTTTTTGCCATCAAAAATGGGGGGTCGACTTATACATGGGATCGACTTATACACGGGTAAATACGGTAAGCATTTAAAGACAAAAGAAAAGCATTTTAGATGGTTCTTCTGTTGTAATGTTAACCTATCAGCTTAAACTAAAAACTTCTTGTTATATAAATTCTCTTACAATTCAGAACTAATGGATAGCACCATGGTCTCTTTCAACAAATAACTTCTACCCATTACTTTTATTCTAAATACCGTAGTTCATGAGTGAGATGGAATTTTCAATGCAAATTATGCAAGTTATCTAATTACCGGTATACATACCTGGTAAAGAACAACAGGCTCGATGTTGTACCCAAGAAAATCTGCAAACTGTTCGACCAATACACTTTTCCCACAACCCTAATAGGCATCAATAATAACATGGTTACAGTTAATTCAGTAATACAGCGTAGTGGGATTCGATCATTATTTGTCCTGTGGAACAACATTATGAATGCAAGATCTGTATGGCAAAACATGAGACCTGAACACTGGCTGGTCTTTCATACTCCAGATCCGATAATATCCATAAAACAAAAGAACAAAGCTCACATAACAATTATACCTAACTAATAAAGCCAAATTGGAATAACAACGGTTCTTTTGTCCTCCGCCATTTTTGTCTGGTATACGAAAGTCTACTCTGAACACTACATATTTGCAGACTGTCACCTAATTCATGGATTCTTATAAATTTTATAACATGGGTTGTTGTTCCTTAGTAAAAAATACAGGTAATAATCATGTGGCCCTAGTTATTCAAAGGGTGCATCGTTGGCACAGTCTTCAGTGAATGACCTTGGAATCACTTATCCGATAGACAGTGATTTGATCTGTGAATAGGGGCTAGATTCACCTTTCAGAAAACCAATTATTGCCTGAATACAATTTGCGTAGGAATTGCAAACCACATGAACATTTTACATGCACTTTCAAAAAAATGTTCTAACCTTGGGTCCAATAAGACAAAAATCATGAACAGCATGAGACTCTAACATGTCTGCCAAAAGCTTAGAATGAGATTTTGTCATCACAAAGCCCTGGTAAAAAAGGAAAATTATAAACAAAAAACCAACAACTTCATCAAGCTGATCGTGACTGCATGAGAGGTACTGTGATTTCCAGGGGTTAGAGTTAGGGCAACAGTACTTGTCTTAATTTCGACTGGCACTGATGCTGGGAAGTGTTTTTTCTAGTACCTAAAACTGTAAAATTGGCCTTCAACACTCTGTATCCACCCCTTTCCGGCGGGTCTAAAACACACGTCATATTCCACAGGTCACTCGTTGCAGGTCATTGTTTTACCTTTTGGAAAGTAACCCTAACCCTCAATTTGGCTAACCTTAACCCTAACCGTATTGGTCATCAATAAAATTACTTCCTTGGGCATATTATCCTGTGTGCATTTGGTAAGTAAGGTGCTAAGCTAAGAATTCTGGCTGACTCCATAATATCGATTGGATTGGTCACAATAATAATTATTATTATAAGAACAGTAACAATAATATTATTGGTTTGGGCTTTATGATACTCATTTAAAAACCACTCACAATGTAGTTTTCTCTTGTTATGCTCTCGAAAACTCTTATTTTCTCTTAGTTTTCTCTTTTTATACTCTAGAAAACTGTAATCCCATTTACATGTACTTGTTAATGTTTAATTAATATTCACCTTGCTATTTTTGACTTGAGCTTCATCACAACCCGCAGGAGTTTCAAACACTGTTTTCCATCTCTTAGTCCCAACTTCCACCGAAGCCCTTGGAGTTAGAAGATCTGAACTAAACATCTTTACTTTATTAACAGATGCCAGTGCAGATTTCTTTCCTTTGTCATTCAGATCAAATGTCTGAAAAAAAAAAAAGATAACTCACTTCATTGTTCCCGTTGAATTTCATAGCTCTTCCTAATCAGAGGATTGTAAACTTCCTTTGATTTTATTACTTTGTTCAGCTTTGCAGTTTTAAGCAGACAACAGCATGAATATTATCACTGATCAAAAGATGCCAAACCAAAGAATGGAGTTATATTGGGCTTAAGCATCACTACAAGTAGCCCTACTGTTTTAGCATTTCCCAGAGAAATTGAAAGAGATTACATGAGACTGTCAGAATTTTTTATCATTGAAGCTATGGATCTTCACCTTCAGAGCATCCTGCACAACTTTCTGTCCTTCATCTCCAAGTATAAGGTCATAAGGATACAGTCTATACATAAGTTCTTCCAATGAATGTTTTGGATTTATGTCCTCAAAAGAAACACAAAAGAGAAAAAAAGAGAGTCAAATGATGGAACTAAAAGACACCACTGTGATAAAAAGTAATCTGTGAACAGCTTGGCCTCCCTCCAATTCCTTAGACACACTTCATGCCATATACATGGCAGTCAGCTCAAAAGCCATTGTGCCTTTTATCACGGCACACTTCCCATCAATGCCAGGTAAATGTTTTTCTTCCCTTTTCAATACTCATGGAGGTATTCTGTAATCTGTTTTGAAACTTTAAAAATGTATGAATAAAGCTTTAAGGAATATGGTAACAACAGTATCGATATAATAATGATTGATACTGTGGTTACCAACTCTGGCAACTAATGATCACCATATGTTTGGGATAATATTAAATTAAGAATGTAATGAGGTTAAATTTAATTTAGGCAAAGTTAATCTCAAGCCAATGCAGAAAGCGACCTTTTTGTGTCAAGTGGGCCTTCCTTTATTTTGGGGGACAGGCCCGGAAAATGGCTTGCTTGTGCATAGCCATGCAATCTTTGCTCATCTTTGCAGGCAATTTTTGTGAATCACTGCCGATTCCTTGAGACCCACCCTTCCTACCCTAAGGCTACTTGGTCATGGAGGTAAGTATCTGGTCAGGTCAGTGTATTTTCCACCGCAATGTGTTCCAGTGTGATGGTGCTGGGTAGCAACTGCTTTGGGGTGGTTCCCGCTTGCAGGTTCCCAGGGATGCCACCATGTCATGCCTGGATCACAACAGGTCCCTTCATGCCATCTTTTAATTAAGGCACTAGTTTTCAAGCTCATCATTCAAAACCTGGCAATGAGTTTAATAGTGGACTTACCATAATTCTGACAATATTTACAAGATTATGAATCGGAAAATCTGGAAGGCCAACAGAGGCCAGCTCTGTTGATTGCAATGTGTGTGCAAATGAAGCCAGCTGTGCCAGCCTAGAAAAAGACAAGGGAAAGAAAAAGACAAAGCATAGTTATTAATTAAAAAATGATAAGACGGGTAATGTCACTCCCCACATGAATGTACTTTAAAATTTTACAGACCTTTCTTGCGGTACAGTGGGGCACACAGATTGAAGAAGATTAAGCTGATCCTGGAAAATTGAGTTAATTAATATCATTACTTTCAGTAAAAATAGCGCTCTAGTACAATTCACACATATGTATCCATTTTAACACGCTTCAAGTGCATTAGTTTGAAATGGGTAAGGCAAGTTGACAGATTTCCAAAACACAGTTGCACTGAAACTCCACATAGATTAGTAAGTACAAGAAAGTGCTTTTGTAAGTTCAAACAATGGCTACAAGGAAACAATACAGCTGGTATATTTTACTGGTCACAGGCCATACATGTAGGTCACAGATCAGAGGTCATTGTTTTACCAATACAGAAAGTATCCTAAACATTCACAAAAGCTAACCTTAGGCCCAATTAGGTAAAACAATGACCTGTGACCTGTGGCCTGTGACCTGCAAAAAATACCAGCCGGAAATTAACTCACAAGGGAGCCAGTGAGCTCTCTTAGACAGGCTTTCATTAACTGACCATAAACTCTTGTACTAACCTTAAATGGTAACAAATGAATATCCCTTGCTTGAAATCTTGATCTGAGAGGAGGATCTAATGGGTTTCCATGGTAACGAGGCACAGGGAGTCCAAGGGCAATCACTCTGAAGTCTTCACTAACTCGCACAAGCTTCCATGCTCTCAGCTCCTCTTCTGAATGTTCCTTGAAAGAAATTGTTTAATTGTCTAAGTCTGATTTCCAGTTATGACCATACCAAGTGACTCTTGTAAGCCAAAAGGAATTTAAAGTTTATTCATCTTGGAAGCACAGATACTCAAAGTTTTTCTGGGTAAACTCACAGGCCTACAGGCTGGAGAGTCACTGCAGCTTCAATCAGCTAATAATATTATCACCCTGGTCCATTAAATTATCAACCCTACCTCCATTTTAACACCTTCCAGAAACATTGCAATTTTGTAATTCAAAAACACTAAGGGCGCGTTCGATTGACCCTATTCTGGAATAACAATACATGGAGTGATGATTAAAACGGTATGTTTGGCGCATTTCGAAGCAGCAAGGATAGTAAAAATTTGTTTAAAATAGCCTTTTAGCAGCTATTTGACAATTTTAATGTGAATCTCCGTAAAAATGAAGGATTTCTAAATTATATTCCATGTATTCCTATTCCGGAATACGGTCAATCGAACGCACCCTAAGTGTTATTCACATCCAGTAACAAAAACAAGGTTTACATACTTTCAAAAGTGAATCATATCTCTCTGCCGCCATCAGAAATCTTCCATCCTCTAACTGCATTTCCCTGAAAGTAATCAATCAAAAGTAATCATCTTTGATTTTGAGAATCCCTTTAACTGCTACCACATTGTTATTAACAACGGGAAAATGCAGGCCATAAAGGAGAGACCACAAAATGTGGGCAGAGGTTAAATCCTGGATGAAGCTATAAATGAAGGCTTTTTGATTTTGAACTGGTGCTATCTAAAATTATTCCTTAAACTAAAACTAGCAGTCGTCTTATTCCTCTGGGCTGTGACTATGGACTGAAGCGCGACTTCCTGGGTCTCTTTGTATTCATTGGCTTTAGACTTAATCATGTTAGCACTTGTCTATCGAAGATCCCCACAGTTGCAAGGATGACCAGGCAATAGCTATTATTATTGACAACTCTTAAATATAGTAATAATAATATATTGTTATTATCATCATAAATTTTACTTATTTGACACAATCAATATCATGAATATGATAGCCTTTGCTTACCTATTTTCAAGAAGGTTATTTAACACAGGTAGAACATTACGTTCGGCCTTCTCAATGCCCTCGATCATCAGCACTCGTCCCTTTGTTGCAGCACGCACAGCACACTGGTCAACATAATAAGCACTGCCTGATGAAATCTCCCTCCTTTGCTTTAAGTCTGCCTCTGTCGTGTCACGTGATAATGCTATGTATTCAACCTCGCGTTTAGTCAGTTCCTACAATGCAACACAAACACAATATCAATAACAAATACTATTTTACCCCTTAATGACCTACATCATTTCACCTAAATAACATTAGATCACACGAAGAATGAATCAGGAAGACCTGTAAATCAAGAAATGTTTAACACAAAAACAAGCCATTTATAAGTTTTACTTTAAGGTACATCATGTACATGAGGGTCATAAAGTTTTGTAAATGAATTGTGGAGCAGTGAAACATTGGTGCAGTGGAATAAACAAATACAACAGCCACACTGATAATCGTTATAAAATTGGT
>OX421454.1:36894009-36914009 GCA_949126865.1 Montipora capitata
AGTTGCATAAAAACATCGATTTCCTTCGTTTTTTTGTGGCCTAAACAGCTAATGTACTAGGAGACGTGTCTATACGAATGTTTACTAGCTCATTATACAGCAGAAAGTGTTAAAGACAGCCAAACTAAATTGCAGATGTTTCTACTCGTTTCCGGCCGCCATGTTATTGTACTTCAGCAGTACACCAACATGGCATCTCCATACTCAACTCTTCAAATTTGAGTAATAAATTTCACCGAATAACTCAGGTACGGAATATCGAACAGCCCTGAGACTTGGACCCGTTGCTTATTTATTCCTCTTTTATAACATTTTCATTTCTTGACTCAATTTCTTAAATGGTAAGCGATTTATGTTTTCACTTGCGTGACGTGCAACCCAAGAATTGTTGGCGCGGAGAATGGGGA
Source organism: Montipora capitata (assembly GCA_949126865.1). Classification (NCBI taxonomy): domain Eukaryota; kingdom Metazoa; phylum Cnidaria; class Anthozoa; order Scleractinia; family Acroporidae; genus Montipora; species Montipora capitata. Next base: position 36,894,417 of record OX421454.1, read on the forward strand.
ACACAGCGCCCCTCCCCATTACGACCGATGAAGAGTGGCTCATACTTGTTTAACTACCGGTAATTTTTTTACGTGGGATGCCCCCTAGGGCAGCCCACGTTATATAATGGGGCCCGTTTGTTTTTCCTCGTACCCACAAATTTTAACGTTAGTTATCTTTAGCTAAGATCTGAGTTTAATGATTATGTGAAGTGCTAGTTTTCTACCCCATATGAACCATGTGAGCGTTAGCCCTACTGATGGAAATGGGCCCACACAAGGACAGAGAAAAATTCTGACCAGGGTGGGAATTGAACCCACGAAGGTCTGGAAAGTGTAACTGTGTCGAAAATAAAACGACATATTTTATTGGCCACGGTATTTTACTTTGACCAATGCGTATGTCATAATCACGCACGAAGAACGTTAAACATTTCGTAAATATTCGCACTTCCGTCGATTTCTCTGAGATTTTAAAAGGTCACTGCTAACGAATAGAGGAAGATTTTTTACAATAAGCAAAAATTCCTGTGTTTAGCAAAGGAATTCAACGAGAGAAAATGCGATAAAATTTGTTGTGTGCGTGATGTTTTTCTCTGTTGAGGTTATGCAATTTTTTGTCACAGAAGTAATTAAATTACAAAAAAATATATACTGAAAGGTTGTTTAAAAATCTTTACTTTAATCTTGTAATTTACAGAAAATAAGAAAATACCCTTCAACGGCCAAACAAAATAAAACATGAAATCTTTTTTTTTTAACACTTACTAGGGCCTTCACGGGGACTTCGCAGAGGTCCCCCATCCAAGTACTAACCCCATTCGAAGGGCTTCACTTTAGCTGACACTTGCACTGGCATCAACGATTGCGCGCTTTGATCTTCGCACATATCTTGCCGAACTTTATAATACTCGAAAGAAAAAAAAAGCAAACCAACAAACACCCGTTGTCTTGCCGTGATTTCGTAACAGATGCATCCTTTGTTTCGTGAGTTGTCAGTATTAAACTCGCAAGGTAACTTAATAAAAGGCGGCCGCTAAAATCGATGTCACTTTGATTTTGCGATTTTACTTTTACAACCAAAAGTACGATAGAAAAATTGAACGTAACAAAAATCTCCCAAAATGGTAACTTGTTATATTCGTGGCACAAAATTTATGTTTTCGCCTCGTAAATTTTGTGGCCGATGGCAAATCGTTTTATTCATCGACATATTCATTTACTTTTTCGTCAACATTTGTTTTGCATAAAGCAGGCTAACAAGATCTGTACCTTGCTTAGTTCGCATTTTTGAGCGTTAAAATATAATTTTCGGTCGTATGTTCCTGACAGCAAGTAGCATATTTTGTAGATGATTCCAGCCGTCTCCTCCCTAACCCTAGTTAGGGAGGAGACGGCTGAAATTTCAGACTACATATGTTGGTGTCTCCAATTCAGATACTAAACCCACCAGACCTCTAGAGATTAACTTCAGTGAGCGTTTGTCTCTCGGAAAGCTGTCAGAAGCTCAGAGTGCACGCTTAAGCTTGTGGTTGAAAATTATCAACATGATCAACATGTCCGCCTTGAGGCCAATGTTTCTCGATTTCCTTTTATTTTCTTCAATCTCTCTTGGTTTAGTATTTTGATGAACCACATGCCTTCTCAGGGGGTATTTAGAAAAGACATCTACCATGGCACTGTAATGATTTACGTTACCAAAACAAACAATATCGCGTACTATTAGAACTGCATATTACACGAGGACAACTTGAATCTCGTGAAAAAACAAAACGCAGCTCAGTTGACAGTTATGGAAAAAAAACTGTCAAGTTACTGCACTACCATACGTACGCAATGCGTTCCTATTTTTAAAAATATCACGTATATCCTCAAACCTCAACAAAAGCTACAAGTAGTAAATAGTTCTCAGAAACTACAAAAGTTCGGCATGATTCTACACTCGAGCTGAACAAAAAACTATCAAGAACGAAACCGAAAAACCCCAGTGATCGCTTCTCGAGAGAACAGACACACAGCCGAAACTCATACGGCCCTGAAAAAAGTACCGTACAACAATGGTACTTGACCGTAGCCCTCGACCGAAAAACTAATCTTAGCCAAAAGGGGGGGGGGGGGGGGGGGGTGGGAATTAAATCGATGATAGAAAGTTTTGGGTATAAGAACCCGGACTGGACTACTGGATTTAACCTTTTTTTCTCAACGAGATTTCAAGTTATTGTGGAACGTTTGGTACCAAGTTACTCCAACACTGAAATCAAGACTTTGGACTGGACTATGGAACACGCAGCTACAGGATTTTAGATTTTTTTGAGCATTGAGAGAAATGGAGTACAGATGCAGTCTTTTTGTCTTTGCCACGGCAGATTTAAACACATTGCAAGGAACTAAACCAGGATTACGGAACTGGACTTCGAATACAGGATGAGAAGTTGTTGAAATGTGATTGTAATAAGTTTTTCCAGGCTCCTGGTTTTTCAGATAATTTAGATCTGATCTTGTAATTTTTGGATGAACGGAATTAAAGAAGCAAGTAAAACTGTGGGATTTGAATAAAGTCTCTTTCCAAAAATAGAAATAATAAAAAATCTCGTATCCTGATAACCCCTAATAGGCCTTTGTTGTTTACATTGCAAATTTAGTAACATTAGGAAAAAGGGTTTTTACAACAAACAACTTCAAGTTAAATTACAGATTTATCTTTCTGGTAATCTCTCGCCATTTTCCGAAGTTTACCTGTAGATGAAGTTCACTGTAACTGGAGAATTTGTGTTAACTGTTTGTGCATCCCACGGATACACCGTAGGCGTCTTGTTTATGTTTAAGGCGAATGGGTGGTCCCCGGTGGGGTGAATACAATGACCTTTCGTGATATTACGACCAATTTTTCCTCTCCCGCCATTCTGCACAGACAGGAGTGTAGGAGGCTGCTGAAATCGAGGTTAACAATCATCCCCTGGTAGCTGCGCTTGCACGAACAAAAACTTCAACAATCGGCCGATTAAAAATTTACGGTATATTATTGGTCTTCCCCTTGTCCTTATAGTCACACCACACGACTTCGAAAAGCGCTAAAATGGTTTACAAGACGAAGTTGAAGCACTTTGTGTGCTTACAACTCTGAAATTTGGTTTTTGTGTGATATTAAAGGAGAATTATGTGGATCCAGGACGATGTTATCTGCCTTGGTCTTTGGGATCTTCGGAGCTTTCCCAATCTCCACTTACTAAACATTCTGATTCTACTAATTACATTAACTTGTGCATCCAGCGAGAACGACTATTGTCGCCTTTTGTATAATTTCAAAAGGATATTGAAAGATATTGAATCTATGGAAAAACGGTCATTTCCGTCCTTAAGCGGTCACGCCGAAACGCAGACTGCAGACTGTGCAGACCGTGCAGACCAGGGGTATAATATGGCGTTACCCTCACTATTATTGAGAGCTAACCGTAAACAGCCTAACCTGAATGTTATTTATGCCTAATTAGGCTAACCGAATGTTATTTAGGCCTAATTCAGGCTAAACGAATTTTCATTTTACAGACCGTCTGCACAGTCTGCAGTCTGCGTTTTTCAGTGTCCCGTCCTTGTGTGTGACTGCCATCAAAAATAAACTGTTTCTGTTTATAACTCGAAAAATAACAAAGATCAGTTTGTATGATTTGGATCCGAGTGGCGGAAAAAGAGATAATGAAGGTTCGGTTTTCAGCAAAGAGAGGTAGAGCATTGAACTTAGAAGAGAAAATGATGCTCATTTGTTGCAATGTTCATACTCTATAACGGGACGTGATGTCTTCTACCGGAAGTGAAAAGTGATAAGTAATACCATTCCACATCGCATGGAAACCACGCCTTCCCGAAAAAACATGGAGCAATCAATAATATCTTCTGCGAAATATACTGCAGTGGTGAGCTTGGATTTTATATGAGGCCTTAGCGCCAGTTTCATACATTTGGGAACTTTAAAGAAAGCGAAGGCAAACTGCGAAGAATCTCTGGGCGATTTCACGGAGTACGCAATGCGGCAAACATGTCACGTCTTTCTTGTGCTCATCTTCTGCTTAAAGTTGATTTCGGGAGGAAAGAAAGGAAGCTACAGAGTTCCTCTTCTTCGCAGTAAAAGGGATTTGAGAGACAGTCGTGGAAATCCCACAGAAAACTTGAAAGGTCGCCCCGGACAGGGTTATTATATCGCCACCGATCTTGGAACACCTGCACAGCGAGTGAGTTTTGAATTGAAGCTCTATGTTAATGCTTTGTATGTTATTCAAACTTTTTGGTGTCATCGATTCGAGTGTTATGCTATACCAATACGATTCCCTTGTCCCTCTCTGGACTTTATGGAATATCTTGGCACAATATCAGTGTGTTTAACTTCCCAAGAACTTCCATCTATGCCGAATGAATTATATATTGGGAATGTCATTAACAAAAGACTCGGGAAGTTGTGTGATATTAGCCCTCTTCAGACGAATGGTCATAAGATCCGGCGTTTGATCGACATCTTTTCGATTATATTTTACAAAAAGACAGTGTTTGATTAAGGGAGAAGGGTTTCTCACATTCTTTAGTAGCGTGGTAAAAACATATTGAGACTGCAAGCTGCTCTCATCTTTCTGAAGCATTGATTGCATGATCTGTACTGTATGGGAGGCTTTCTCTTCCTGATAGAAGTCAAAATCTTACTCTCTGACAATACCGAATCTTTTCGTGAAAAGAAGGACGTCAGTTTATTCGATGAAAACCGACCTCCTATTTGGTCTTGATTTGAAAGGAATACATGATAAGTTTATTCATTGAATACATTTCGGCGTACTTGTATTAACGAAATGAAAGGAAATGGCACGCTATTTAAAACTAAAAAAAAGAAGCACCTTTTGAGAAAATTATACGCTTGCAGTTTCCATTCAGATTCGTTGATAGTAAGGTGTGATTCCTTCGAAACAAACATACAAAGGTGACCTGTATGAAATCAATTTCCATTAACTGAATTGATTTTCATGTGTTTAACCCATGGCTCCAAGGATTGACACTCGCTCTGTCTAATGCCAGATAATTTTACTACAGATAATTTATTTATATCTGTCCTTTTGGAAACATCAGTTGATTTAATTATGTGAAACATAAAATTACAGAGTACTATCCCTTGCCTCTTTAATCAGTGTCCTTGACCCTGCATGAAAGCTTCAGTTGAGAGCTCTTGCTTCTCACCAATGTGTCCCAGGTTTGATTCACGGGAATCTGCATCACATGTGGGTTCTTTAAAATGACAGCGTTATTCATGCTCTGTCGAGATACAAACTGAGATCAAATACAACAATAACATTGAGAAGAATAATTTTCCTGTGATGATTTTAAGCACAAAACACCATGGAACATTAAAGAAAAGAAAGGAACTTTATTTAAGTGTCTAGTCATTCTAGTGCTGGAGTGTAAATAATTGGGGACACTGTAAACTGAAGTTGAAAATTTATGAAAAATCAAGTCAAATGTTGGTTTTTTGAGGAGAGGAGAAAAACCTCTCGGTGCAGAGAAGAGAACCAACAAACTGAACCCACATATGACGCCGAGTCTGGGAATCGAACCCAGGCCACATTGCTGGGAGGCGAGTGCTCTCACCACTGCACCACCCCTGTGCCCCAATCTACTCACTTTGGGGAGTAGGGGACATTAGAGGACATGGTCCTTGTCATGGTGTTCTGACCTTTGCAGTGTAACATGTACGGTACAAATTATTTAATAAGTCTCCTAGGATTCCAATACATCACTGGGTTATTGATAAAAATTGCATTATCTTTCTTTGGAATACATGTACCAACACGAGACATCTGCTCAAGTAACTCTTATATCTTTGTGTCATGAGTGAATGCACAGTCACTCATGGTCTCCATTAGGTGTGTGAGCTAAGGGACTGATAGCTTCCACTAGTGCTTTATCACTCCTGATTCAACCTTAGTTGAATGATCTATTAAAGTGAACTTTAGTAATTAAATTTTAAAGAAATTGCCCTAAATGTCATTATACTGAAAGTAATTAAGTAGTATTTACTTTTGTCTTGAGTCTCTGAAAATTTCATTCAATCTTTTTTTTCTTCACAGATCAATGTACTTGTGGATACTGGAAGCAGCAACTTTGCTGTCGCAGCATCACCACATCCATATCTTCCTTTCTATTATCACGCTGATAAGTAAGTACACCCTAAGATAATTATAAAGCTGAACCAAAGAATGATTTATGCATAAATTAATACAAATTAGAAAAGTTAAACATAAATATGAAATTTAAATTTGTTCTGTTAAAAAAGGACCCTTTTCCTATTTCCACAAGCTCTCTCCCTCTGAACAAGGATCTGTACCTTGAGATCTGCATTAAACTTTGCTGATTGTTTTCGACAATAATATTCTTTTCATGAAGGTCCACTTCATACAGAGATCTAAACAGACCTGTAGCTGTTCCTTACACTCAAGGAAACTGGGAAGGAGAGTTGGGTTCAGACCTCTTGCGGTTTGTGGAGGGACCGAATGCCTCTGTGCGTGTAAATGTGGCAGCCATCTTGTCATCTGAGAATTTTTATATCAATGGCTCCATGTGGGAAGGAATTCTTGGCCTCGGATATACAAGGCTATCAAAGGTAAGATGCTGAGCCAGATTTGGCTGAACATGACCAGAAAGGGGTAAGGTGGGGTGGGAAAGCATATACCTGTAGTTTTTGCCATTGAATGATATTATTGTTTTTAAACAGCTGGTGTAAAATATAACCCCCCCCCCCCACTTTTTTCCTTCAATGTTGTTTTCTCTTAAAGCTTTCCCTCTCCCCTCACACTTCTGTGATCCATACCAAAACCCAGTGTCCCCCCCCCCACCCCAACTTTCAAATGAACTCCATGGCCCCTGTTTGTAGGTGTATATTTTCCTTGCCATTTGAAGGCCCATGGTTAGATCGCGAAGATTTGCCAGCCATAAGACCAGTCTTTATCTCAGATTTGACTGCCAAAAGGCAACTGCATTTCTCAGGCAACCCCTGGCAACTTCCATTTAGCATTATTATTGTTAGTTTTCATACTTTGAACTTCACTATTTTGCTTATCTCTATCAGCCTGATTCAAGTGTTCTGCCAGTCTTTGATCAGTTTGTCAATAGTGGTGTTGTTAAGGACTCATTTTCAATGCAGTTGTGTGGAAGCAGTGAAATTGATTTTTCATCTGAGCCAACTGTAGCTGGAACTATGGTAAGTGGCTTACAACTTTGATTCTGACATTATTGTTCAGGTACACTGTATACTGTACCTATACTGTGCCGACATTGTGCCAGGTAAGATAATTAATTAAGAAAACATTATTTCTGGTAAGTTTGCTAAGTCGGCTTGTTTACCATGAAGTCAGAACTTGACTTGACTTACAACCAATGTACATTGTACAACTGCTGGGTTTCCATGCTCTTTTCACAAACACTCGCTGAAAGTGCCATGTTGCCTCCTTAAAATGTACGTAATAGATCTCCATAATACCCTGCCACTAAAATCTGGAACTTAACAACCTCCTCCCATAGTCCTGCAGTCATCTAATTTGCACATGATTTTCGCTAGACTCGTGCAGGCATTAAATTTGATTTCAACATGTTTTTAGAATAATATCTTTCATTTTTATTAAAAGCTAAGAGTGTAATCCACGAAAAATTACACCAGGCTTGATCATGCACTTCTTTCAATGTCACTGGCCTGAGCGAATGCTTGGCCTATTTGACATGAAACGTTACTGTGTATTGACATATACATGTAGATGCTACAGTATCATATTTCTCATTCTTTGTGCGTTACCTGCTATAAGTAGCATTGTGTACAACATAACTTGATTCCACTTAGCTTTCAACTGTGGGAGTGTGGGAGCACTAGCCATACACTTGCAGAATTCCACTTAGTTCATGACTGCGGGAGAGAGGGACCAACAGATTTATTCCGGGAAAAAATGGCAGGGTATTCTAGAATTGCTTGTCATTTTTCAAGTAATGACACCAATACTGTGGAATTCCTTACCTGAAGAAGCTAGAGAGTTATCTTCAATAATTGAATGTAAATCTGTATTTATGTATAACATTTCCCTTTGATGAAGCTCATACAATGTACATGTATTAGTAACTTTGCTCATGTACTGGACCAGCACACTAGTAACCATTTATGTCACCATTGCTTAAGAGAACATTACCATCTTTTGTCAGGTGTTTGGTGAAGTTGATGATGAACTTTACGAAGGTGATCTTCTTTACACTCCAGTTGTAAAGAAATGGTATTATGAAGTTGTCATAACAGATATAGCAGTGGGTGGGGAAAGCCTAAATTTGGATTGTAAAAAGGTAATGAAACTTACATGTATGGTATTTAAAAAATTAAAACTGCAGATAGCACTCATCACTAAAGTATATAATAGTACATGTACATGTACTTGTTATGGATGGAATCTCCCACTTTTACCGTGGGAGACTATATACTTATCGACTGAGTGGGAGGGCCGGACGGGAAAATATTTGGCCTGAGGTCCTGGCATACAGGCTGAGCACAGCGTGGTCTGTGCGCCATTTCCGAGGGCCAAATATTTTCCTTTCCGGCGCAACCTAAATTCGGTCAATAAGCATTTTATCATATGGGCTCTTTACACTATTTATGAGCACTCAGAAGATGAAGTTAGGACAAAATAAAAAAAACAAAAATCTGCACATAAAATTTATCTAATATGTTATTTGCATTGGCTTTTGTGGCTTTAAATTACTTGGATGTTTAAAAGCAAGGAAATCCCCTAAAATTGCATCACATGGAGCAGTACGTTTTCCTAGTAGGGCTCTACGGCTTTTTCCAGCCCTGCTCACGCTAACAGCCCTTGTACGGAGATTTTCCCAATAGTTTTGCAATGAAAGCGTGCGCGGGGTCGTACGGGCCATGTGATAAAATGGAAAATTAGACTGAATGGGATGATAAATAATTTACTGTAATTATTATTATTATTATTATACCCAACTGGGGAAATACATGCACCAAACAACCTCCTGGTTTTGAGTGCATTGTAACTGGCTCAGTCTGTAACCCAGGCTGGATGAGATGCAAACTGGATTTTGATAAATGTCATGAATTGTCCTCTTTTAACCCATTGACTCCTGGGAGTGAGACTAATCAAATTACAGACTTTACTCTGTCTGACGCCAGACGATTGTGCTCGTCAACTGGGGCGTTGTAGGGCACCTGAGGAGTCAATGGATTAAGTACATGTACATTGTACAGTGTAAAAACCAAATACTGTATAACCTACAGTTTTTTTTACAACAGTAGAGCTTTAAATTTCTCATACCTTTTACCCTATCTACACAGTACACTGTATGATCTACAACAGAGTTACAGTATGTTTATTTGAGTCCGGTTTATTGCTCTTGAGTTAGGTTACAAGTATTGTTACATGTATCTAGATGCAAGCAACACTGATGATGACTAGAAGGGTAAGGGGACGCTTTTTGACATTCCAGGAGTTGCAATAACTTTTGAAGTAGATGCCTGGGCTAATCAATGCAAGCCGCGGTCACTCTTTTACCAGGATTTGAGTGAAAATCAAGGCAGAGTAGCTGGCAGTGAGAGGCAAATTTCTGACAAACAGACCGCGGTATACTGCCAGTGACCAGCTTCTAATGAAACCGATTCTTTCTTGAAGTTTTGAACAGTTCCTTGATCAGTGAAGGCTGATCTCATGAACTTCTGCTGTGTGAATTTTTAACCCTTTGACTTGCAAGCCGGCCTGAACCAGCCATACTTAGTATTTTATTCTGTCTAACGCCAGATGATTTTACTCGTCAATGGGGAACCCCCAGGAGTCAATGGGTTAAGCAGATGAAACCTGTGTGTACCATAGAGAATAGGGGGCATTCTTTCAACTGGCTGGAAGAAATCTGGCAACAGCAGGGTTTTTTGGACTAACTTAAAAAATAACATTATTTTTGTTTTCTCTAGTATAATTACGACAAGACAATAGTGGACAGTGGTACAACAAACCTTAGAGTTTCAGAAGAAGTGTTTGATGGAATTCTGGATCGACTCAAAAAATTTGACAAAGTAAGAATAGGATCAGATTGTGAATGTCACAGTAATGGCTAAATCGGAGAATAGTAAGAAAAGAGCTTGAGATAACCTATTCCTCTGATTATCCAACTCTACAATTTCAGATTCTCCTATTTTTCTGACTCTGTGATTCATCCAATTTTGCAGACTTCAGTTCCATGATTCTTCTATTTTTCCCATTCCTCTGACTTAAGTGCCCCTTGCCCTACCGTGACTTTATGTACTGTTTGCAGCCCATGCATGCTGTATGTATGCCTGTTACAATAAAGATTTTAAATTTACCGTAATTCGAGCTGTGATTTTGATTGTGTGACAGAGACGCCCAATGCTTTGATGATTTTTTTTATGTAGACACACCACATGCCTGTTGGTTGTTCAATAAAACACACAAGTAGGACTATAATTTTCATAATGAAAAAACAGTGATATTCTTTAATCATTTCTTTGGCAATGTACCGGTAACTTGGATAATACAACATTCATAAATATTTGTCTCAGATTTCCAATTAAATAGAGCAGTATACAACTGGAAAGTAATTACCTTACCTTTAAAGGTAACAATGGTATTATTTGTACTGTTACAATATTAATAAACTACAATTTATATTGAAAAAAAAAACATCCACGAATTGGGCGTCTCTGTCACACAATCAGAATCACAGCTCAAATTATGGTAAATTAAATCCTTATTGTAACAATCCCCTGTTCTTGAAAGGTGTGCAAGCAAGATAACTTCTGTGTACTCACTGTAGCATAGAATAATTGTAATATGAAGTGACAAAATCGCAGAATCTGAAGAATCACACAATCAGAGACTTTTTGCTAATTGGTGAACAAAAAGAATTTTACAATAGCAGACTTTTCACTTGATGCAGAGATAAAATTGGAGAATTGTGAAATCGGTGACTTTTCGTTAGATGATGTGGTAAAATTGGAGAATCAGAGATGTTGTGCTATGAAGTGGTAAAATCGTCAAATATTACACGTCAGTTTTACCTGTACATTGGGGAGCATGTCTATGGCTAAATCAGAGAATAGCACCCCTATATTGGTTTTACTATTCTCCAATTTAGCTATTATTGCACTGTTCTCGTGAATGTTAAAAAGTAAAAAAAAAATGAAAATAATTTGAAACCCACATTAAGTCACAATATGTGGCATTTAGGGAAGTGGTCAAAACTACTTTACATGCTAGGGACCCACTTTTGAGGGGGAGGCTAGGGAAGGGACCATGGGTCTCTCAGGCTAGGTGGGGGGGGGGGGGTGGGGATGGGGAAGAGACCATGGGTCTCCAGACTTGGCGGGAGATAGGAAAAATGCGAGGGGCCCTGTACAGTTCAAATTTCAAATGAAATGGCCATGAACTGTGAATTGTCACAGTAAAGAAAGCAATGGTCTTGTACGCTCATAACCCGTGTTTGTGTTAGCCGTCTGGTCTGTTGTAGCACTTGTAAGGTGCGAGGTGACTATGGCTTTTGTAGAATGTTTTTCTGTTGACCTCTTGTTCATCTAGTTAGTGAAAATGGTTGACTTTTAGCTTAATGCCACTACTCTCGTGCATATGGGTATCAGGCAGGGAGGTGAGGACAGGTAGTAAACTAATTCCTGTTGAAGTGTGTATTTTTCTCCTTCCAGAAATTTTTCTATTGTTTATGGCTTTTGGAATCACTCATACACAGTGGTACACATGCATGGGACTCTGTGTATGTCAACAAGATGCTCCATACCAAGCAACAGGCTCTTTTTTGATGACACAGAACACCAAATGGTGTAAAACAAAAGAATCAAAAGAGAACAAAGAAATAGCTGACAAACTACGTAATTCCATATGAGAAACAAGAAACAACTGAATAACCGAACACTCTGCCCATGTTCCATTAATTCCCAAGTTCATGGCCAGCAATGAAGAGCTCTGAGAAATGTACATGTTTTTATTGTTAACAGACAATTATATAAAACAGAAATGCTCTATGATTTATTTGAACTAAACAGGACCCTTTGAATTTTGCTTTTAATTTTTGAAAAATCCTTTGAGGGTTTTTTCTTTCATTTGGTGTTCTGTATCACCAAAAAAGAGCTGGTTGCTTGACATACAGAGTCCCATGTGTATTTGGGTGTGAAAACATTAACCTTTGACACCTTAACCCTTTCACTCCCAAGAATGCCACTTATAGATTTTACTCTGTCTAACGCCAGACGATTTTACTTGTCAATGGGGAACCCCACGGGGGTGAAAGGGTTAAATGCCATTTACGACATCATGGGTGTCATCTTTAACAGTCCTTGTAAGGTATCACCTAGATGAACTCTTGTCATCTTATTTCATTTCTATCACTTGCCAGTATATATCAAATGCCTCTTTAAAACTATTTCAATGTAATTTTGCCTTTCCCAGCTTGGTGTACCAGATGATTTTTGGATAGGCAGACAAATGATGTGTTGGAACTATGACAAGACTCCATGGGAAGAATTCCCTGACATGTCTATATCACTTCTCTCGTCAATTAGCAATTCGAAGGAATTTAGGCTTAAAATACCTCCACAGGTAATGACATGGGATTTCATGGTGCAATTTTACAACAGTGATTAATAAAAAATGTCAACTTTTTGTGCTGACATGAATTCAGGTAGTTTAGTTGGTAGCCTCCCATGCTGTAGTATTTCACCTCCTGAGGAGGTGAAATATGATTCCTCTAAAAACGACTGCATGGGAGGCCATTAACTTAAAGGGTCTATGTCACGGAAAATGATGTAATTTCATGACACTCAAAATTCCCAAAAAGTAGAATAAAACATTGCAATAACTACTTATAACTGTTGAACAACACAAAAGAAATACAGCAATAGCAAAGAGAAGCATGGATGGACACAAAATGGACAAGATTGAAACGGATTGCATTTGTGTGATCTTGACAATTAAGTCAGCCCGACGTTTTTTAAAGTTTATGGCATATTGCCTGGACAAAGATCGTTTTTTCCCAGAAACATCTTGTTTGTGGTGTAACGATAATTATTTTTATCAGTAAAGGAATTTCACATTGCCATTTTTGAGTTTCAAACTGGTGCTTAACTAAAAATTTTGCCTAAGCACTCTAAACTAGCTTGACATAGCCCTTTTAGTTGGGTTCAAAGTAATGTTTTTTAAGATTGCCTGGTCACCTCAAAGGTATTAGGTGCTAGTATATTAACAAAGAAATATTTACTGGATACCTAATAAAATTATGTATCTAAGGATATCTGGGAACTATAATATTAAATATGAGAGCGAGTGGGGAAAGCAAGCAATCGTGAAGTGTGTGCTCCAGATTAATTAAAGCTCTTTATTTTGTAGCCTTTGTGGCATATCTTGGTGGTTTACAACATTACAGACAGGATGCGATAATTTTTATGCTGATTTTGTTTTTGAAATTATTGAAAGTACTTAGACTTTGCAGTCGTCTTGGACAACAAACTTAAAAAATAAAATAATAATTATTGTTGGTTATATTAGATAACTGCAACTTTAGTTATTCATGATTATGTGACTTCGTCAACTCTTGTAATATTATTTATATCTCCTGCAAGAAAGGTAAAATAAATCCTCCCAATATTCCAGTTGTTCTTACATGTATTTCCACCCATTGCATCTCATTGCAACCCATGTCAACCCTTTCTGTCCCATTCTTTCCCATCCTCCCATCGACGTATGTTGTACAATAATTTATGGAGCGTGGCTTATGTCAACTGAAAGTTTTCCCTTGCAGCTGTACTTAAGGGAAACAATAGAGCATGGTCCTCTCCTTGGACAGCACTGTTACAAATTTGCTATCACTAAAGCTGATAAAGGTATGTATTGCAAAGCCAATACTGTGTGCGGCCTTTTAATGCTTTTAGTACTAACAATTCCAGCACCATAAGAAACATAATTATTTTGCCTCTTCTCTACATGAGTATTTCCGTTCACAAAATTTGCAGTAAGTAATATGTTTCAGTTCACTGTAGAGCCAGCATGACGGATCCATGCCTTTTAAGACATTTGACTTGATTTGCGTTAATTGTTAATGTCAGGTTACAGTGTCCCAATTAGTGCTCTAGTGCTAGAACCACTAGACACTAAGACAAAGTTACTTTCCTTTCCTTTCCTTTCCAAGTGACAACAATGTTGTAAACTCCACAACATTTTGAGAAAGAGTATTAATTAAGGATTTCTTTTGTTCTTCAGGAACTGTGATAGGAGCTGTGATTATGGAAGGATTCTATGTGGTTTTTGATAGGGAAAATGTTCAAGTAGGCTTCGCAGCTACAACTTGCGGAGGTAAGTGGAATTGAAGTCTTGTTGACTGTTTTTCGTTTTTTTAACGTCAATGTAAATTTGAATGTAAAATGTTATTTAACATTATTTTTGCACAGCTGAGGGACGTCTTAACCCCAGTTCAGAAGTAAGGGGACCTTTTAGCAGGGGTAAGGCTTATATAAAGGAGTTTCCCTTATTTTTATGTTTGGTGACCCTTTTTCGTAGGAGTGACTCTTGCTGGTTTTACTGTCTGTCTTCAGATGATTTTATACATCAAGAGGGTGAAAGTGTTATGATCCACTCATTGCACTCAGCCTTCTAATATTATAGTGAAGTTGCAAGTGCTTATTGGTACAAATGCGTTTGCTCTTCCTTTGTAAAATAATGAAAACTAGTTTACTTAGCCCTACAACATTGCATTGGCACAAGGTCTCAGGCACCCATGCTGAATTTTTGAGTAAGAGTTCAGGCCAAAGAGAGACATGTTCAGCAGATTTATTTATTAGCGAAAAAAAAAAAACAAACAAGATGTTTTGAAGACGTTTTCAAAAAATGAAACGTTAATGCCAATGAACATAAATTTGTATCCTATTAATTTACAGATCTTAAGTAATAAAACTCCTGTAAGTTGTTTTTGTGTATAAAGTATTTATGAGTTTAATAGTAATATTGTAAGTTCTCATTTCATTGCAGGAAGAGGTAAAAAGCAGAAGTTGGTAATCATTATTTTTTTTTGTTGGTTTCAGATGCAGTAGATTGTGAATATATAGAAACGGAAAGCTCAGATACAGCTCTTCTCACAGTTGCATATGTCATGGCCGGTGTGTGTGGACTGTGCCTTGTGCCAATTTTTGTTCTCTTGGGACAAGCCAGTTTCAAAAGACATAGACGTAGACAACACCAGCAGATAACTCAAGCTGAATTGTCACCAACCGACCAAGCAAGGCTAAGAAATGACTTCTACAATCGTTAACACCATTTGACTTTCATGAAGACACTAATGATCCTATTGAGAAATCAGGTTCAATTAAAGTCAATAATGGCTGAAGACAGATTAGAAATAGTTCGAGTTAGCATTGTGTGCCTCATAACTAGGTAAAAGGATCAACTGTGGATGACAAATTTCTGTTTGTTGCTCACAGTAATTTTCACAGCAAACACACAGAAATTGGAATTTCAATATTCCTTAAATGGCAGTCATAGAAGGGCTGTAAGTGTAAATTGTACAAATAAATTTTTCTGTTCTTTTATTGAAGAAGCAATCAATAATAGTAAATTATTATTATTGTTATTGTCAATAGGTTGTAAAAAGACAATTTTATTGTCGTTAGTTTCATTCTGTTGTCCTTTATTGGCCTGCGTAGTTATATTCTGCAGGCTTTCTTAGCTCTTAAACAAAATGAAACAATTTTACTTGGTGGTATTTTGAGCAGGTTTTATGCAATTTTTAACTTTCAAAGGCACGATTATTGCTAACTCCAACAGCTTAAAATAATATGCATCTTATGACAAACAGGTAAACTGACCTGATAGATTTTACAGATACCCATAGGTAGTACACAAAAAATAGAGAACCAGGCTGTGTGACATGCAGTTTCAGAGCAGATAAAGACCCACAAACAGGATTTGTGGGGGCTTTTTTTTTTGTGAAAAATGGGGTGACAGCTCTTCCTTCCCTCTCTAGTTTGTTGCTTTTGGCCCAGTTTTCATTACTGTGCACACAAAATTATTTGCTGCACTATGAGTATATGATAATTTTATGAATTTTCTGAAGTGTAATATAGCAAAATTTTCAACATTCATGTAGACATTTTGTAATGTATTATCCTGCCATCTTGCCAAGTTTTAGCATTGCTACAGTATGTGTTCTTAATTGGTGGCACTCGAAACAGTATATTCTGTACTATGGGAAACAAAAATGGATCCTGATCAATGCTTATGTCATTGGTGAATTTTTGTATAAACTTTACAAGGAAGAATAGTTAAGTAATATTTCCTTTGTACAGTGTAGTCATGAGCTGTAAAAAAAAGTAGGTTGTGACTACATAACACTGAAACTGTCTTGCTGGCAAGAGGTTTTTATATTTTGTGGGTGAGACACTGAAATAAAAAGTAGGTCATGATTGCATTGCCTGTTTCTTTCCACTGTTGTTATAAGTTATGGAGTCATTCTTCCTATTTACGTACGTGTAGTTCAAAGCGAAAAATGCCAGTTTTTAATTAAATTTTTACCTTTGCATTACCTTAAGTATGGGTTATAACCTTTTAGGAGAGTCATGAAAATCTAAGTTTCCATTGACACAATGCCATCTTTGACACAGATTCAATTGCATGCTAACTTTCTGTTTAACTTATTCATAGCCCTTACAATTTTCTTACTTCCAGTTATTTTCATTTCAAGTACTTTACTATTATTTTATTTTAAACTTTTATTCACTTTGAAGATGGGAGATGTATCTGTCAAAACATGTCTGGGATGAGTGTCATGTCTTTTCAAAACTTAGGGCGCGTTCGATTGACCCTATTCCGGAATAAGAATACGTGGCATGATGATTAAAACGGTATGTCTGGCGCGTTTCGAAGCAGCAAGGATAATAAAAATATGTTTAAAATACCATTTTAACCGTTGTTTGACCACTTTAACGTGAACCTCCGTAAAACAAAGGATTTCTAACTTATATTCCATGTATTCCTATTACGGAATACGGTCAATCGAACGCACCCTTAGTAAGTTATCTTCCCTGCTGTTGTCCAAAACAACAATACTTTATTGTATCCCATAATTTGTTTTAATTTTTTTTCCTGCATGAATACTACCAGTAACTTATTTATGGCTCAAGTAGGAACTGAGAAAAATAATAAACAGGGTGGTACAGAAAAGCCCTCTTGGAGAAGGGGTACTTGTTTCTTTGAAAAAAAAAATTTTTTTTGAAGGTTTTTGTGTTGACAGGATGCCACTACTTTAATGGCCCTTGGGAATGGTTCAGCGGACAAAGGACAAAAACACAAAACATTAATAGGCTTTGTTATATACCTAGACTTTCACTCAACAAAACAAGCACTGTGATTTATTTATTTATAAAATGCATTTAAACAAGTAACACGTACTAGAGATGCTGGTGAGGGACACACAACAGAGTGAGGCTCCAAATTAAGTGTGCCCTTAAGAGACATACACTAAGGCATGCTTTACAAACATTTAAGACATTATGAAAAATATAAAATATGAGAAATGTAAAAATCTTATCCTGCAGAAAGACTCAATAGCAGCAGTTTCCAGCTAATAGAAGATTACATGACCTGCTGCATTTGCAGTAGATTGACTTCCAGGTGTTAAAGTTAGTGATGTCATTTATAATTTGTTCGAAAAGCAGCAGAACAACGTTGCAATACATGAGATTTAAACTGATTAAAGGAAGTAAAAGTGAGAGTAGATTCAGGTAAAGTATTCCAGAGTTTAGCAATACGGTTAAGTGCCAGTGTCATGTACCCTTGATCAAATTCAAATGTAACCCGACCAGGATACAATTCCACAGTTGTTGCCCGTGCAGGATGTTTTGCTGCAAATGTTGAAGGGAAAGTCTAAATATAGAACAAAGCACTTAATGTCTGGTCCCTCGGGAAACTAGTTCGTTTTGTTTTCCCTCGAGTACTGATGTTTCCCTGAGATGGGAAAACAAAACTGTTTCCCTTGGGATCGTACCCTTAGTGTACAGTAACACCTTAGTACAATAGCAGTAGCTGCACCCAAAAGCAATCCAATGAAACTAGAGGTAAAGAGCTGCGCAGTATCTGAGAAGTGGCCCTTGTTATTTGACATTTTTCAAACAGGTATGTACACTGTACATTCAACTTTCTGGAACAGTCGTGATACTAAGTTAAATCACTACAATCAGTTTCATTTACGGGTAATTTAACATTACAAGGACCAGTTCTAATGAGGTTTTGAATGGACCTAGATGTTGTTAATTAAGACATACTGTTGTGTACTTACTTATTAAAACCAAACACTGACAGTTTTAGATAAAATTTGAACAATTGACTACAGTGTTACATTCAGCTACCTGCTCGAGTCAAATAATGGTAATTTGAATGCTTCTATACTGGACATATAAAAATCAGGAATGGAGTTCCTATCATTAGAATCACTTGAGGCTTGACACTTCTCCACATCTTCAAGTGATGAAATTCCAGTCAGCACAAGAACTGTCTTCAATCCACAGTTGTTGCCAAACAAGATGTCAGTGTTAAGTCTAAAGGATGGGTTACATTAAATGAAAATTAATTCAGCTCATAGGTGAGGAAACTGAGGGCTGATGGGTTTTTGTGAAAGAAGTGTCTCACATTTCACCACTGATGAATTTTGGACGCATGCCACAAACCATCTTATACCAAGGAAACTAATACAATATTTCTTCTACAGGGGCAATGAGGACTGGAAAATAAGAAAATTCTGCATGCTAGCCAAGGTGGTTTACAAGGAAGAACTGTGACACAGTTGCTTCAATAAGTACTAACAACTGATGAAAGCATCAACTACTTCACTAAAAGAAGCCCAGTACTTTTTTTTCCTAAATTGAAGTACATAATTAAAGACAGGTTCCTTCAAAACTAAGACAATGACAACGTGAAGTTGTATATAAAGGGGTGCAGGGATGGCGCAGTGGTGAGAGAACTTGCCTCCCACCAATGTGGCCTGGGTTTGATTCCAGACTTTGGCGTCATATGTTGGTTGAGTTTGTTGGTTCTCTACTCTGCGATGAGAGGTTTTTCTTCAGGTTCTCTGGTTTTCCCCTCTCCTCAAAAACCAACATTTGACTTGCTTTAAGTTGATTTTTAATTTCAGTTGACAGTGTCCCCAATTAGTGCTCCAGTGCGAGAACAACTGGACACTCAAATAAAGTTCCCTTTCCTGTTTCCTTGGTCGTAAAACCAAAACCAAAGTAATTACTTTGGCCAATCAAAAAGGACGGAGACTATCCGGTAAACCAATCAAAACTCGAAGTAATGTGCATGTGTGTGCCATGATTGGTTTTGGTTTCCCTTCTGATTGGTTTAAAAAGTGGCATGAGAACTTTGAACTAATCACTGAGTGGAGTAATCGTAAACCAAAGCAATTCGCTAATTACTTTTGACCCTCAACCGCTCTAACTTAGAAAACCGCTCTAACTTAGAGCTATTTTACACTTCATGTTTTGACACCACTCACCTATCTCCAATCATGCAAGCCTTTGATGGATCTATA
>OX421454.1:36919009-36926509 GCA_949126865.1 Montipora capitata
TCACATTTCATCTTCTACGAAACTTTGTCTCACGATCTTTTTCTCCTAAATTGAGATGGAAAAAAAAGATTGGTTATGTAACCGGACCCCGACCCCGTCCCTCTCTCTCTCATCAAGTAGGGGTTAGTGATAATGAACAAAACACTGACCCTTCCAGTAAGTTAATATGGCAATAGCGACACAATGAATCTCTTTCAAATTGTTTTTTATACACAATGACGTAATAGAAGTTCCCTCCCAAAGTCACTCTTACCAATTTTCGAAGCTCTTGCAAAACCTCAACCGCCCCATCAATGACTCCTACCTCATTCCAAAGGACCCCTATATCAACACGAAATTAAAATCTTTGCTATCTCTCGTAAGTGTCAACGGAAGAGTCCTATATAATATAATTGACTTACCATCGCAGTCGAAGATGAAGGTATCCATACAATCAACAAATTTGTTCAATTCTTCACCTTCCAGAAGTTTACAAGACTTATTCGCCATGTTTTGCTTTGGATTGCATCTTTATATATGATGAATAGGATGAATCATCATCTTTACCAATCTTTACCACACACAGAGTAACTCGGACAAAAGTGGACGTTCAACCCCAGTGCTACAAGATGGCGGGAGGCGAACGAAAATGGAGAAAAACAATTTTGAGAAAACTCGAAGTAAGAGATGGCGTCGAGAGTCACTACTTTAAAGATATCATAAGAGAGCGTAAGTAAATTTCCTTATCTTTTCTGTTTGAGTGCATTGAACCGTGCATGTAGATTTCATTGAATGTTCTCTTCGCGTAATCTGGCTGGAAGAAGCGTAACAAAACATCATACAGATTTCCATAACCTTCCCAACTGACAGTGCTAATCAGATTGATGGGAAGCAAAGAGACTAATACCTATTTTAGACTCTCTCAGCGTTAAGGTTAGATTCATGTATTTGTGAAGACATTTTCATTTAACTGGCGGAAAAAAAGTACATACAATATAATCCTTGAAACTCCTCTGATTTATAATTATGAAGTTGTATGATTCATTTCAGTCTCTAGTTCGAATCCCTTTCAAATGCTCATGCGGAATAAATCTGTACTTTATGTTACTAAAGACCAACAGAGTGGAAAGCAAGTTTTCCGTGAACCATGTTGGAAAATGCAAGATGTCATGAAATCAGTCAAAACATTCTCGGGAAAACTGAAAGATCTAAAGAAACCAGACGAGTGAAAGCAGCAAGCCAGCCTCTGAGAGATAAATTAATAATTGGTCAAATGTCCAGCTTTGTCTGGTTTTTGACCCTCCTATCTGGAGCAGTGAAAAAGCAATTTGTTATGCAAATTAGGGGTATTATTTCTTTGTACTGGAACTAGAAATCTCTGTTAAAAACAAAAAAGTATACGAATGTCAAATTGAAATATAGTTCATATCAGTAAACATGCAATTCAGTTTTTTATTCCTAACATTGAAACAATATTAGACATATCAGAAGGTCCTTCACACAAGAGGCTACCCAGGTGCTTATCCATGCTCTGGTGACTGGGTGCTTAGATTAACCCATTGACTCCCAGGGGTTCCCCATTGACGAGTAAAATCGTCTGGCGTTAGACAGAGTAAGTCTGGCCGGTTTCGGCCGGTTTGGATGTCAATGGGTTAATAGCCTTAACATTATGGTCTGCCAGATGTTTCTCTCACCAAACTTCAACACGTTTAGATTGAAGTGCCTAGACTAGTATCTAACACAACTCTTTTTTCACAACTTGCCTGTCAAATGCCATTTACGCTGGCTGCCCTTCAATTACAGAATAATATTTAAGATTGTCAGGGTGGTTTAACAGTTATCAGCCGTGCCTCCCACATCTGTAACCTGGGTTCAACCCTGGCCTCGGGTCATATGTAGGTTGAGTTTCAGTCGATCTCAATCTGACTCTGAGGGTTTTTCTCTTGCACTTTGGTTTTCCTCCCTCATCAAAATTGACTCTCAGTCAATAATTACATCCAGCTGCGGGCGGATACCTTCTATAGGGATGACCTCTGACCTATACTTCCCTTTCATTGATTAAAATAAATAAAGTAACTATTAAAGTGGTACTATGATCAAATTTTTACCCCTTGATTTTTTGAGTGTATCACATAGAATTACATGAAAGAACAAAAACGCCATTTACCGTTTGCAAATATCTTCATTAGTTCCGGAGATATTTAAGTTTGAAAAATGGGTAAAATATGCAAATGAGATGACTAATGACGTCATACACTCAACCCAATATTATATTGAGTATATAAATAGAGCTACCTTGGCCAATTTACAGCGCAGACCATTGAAACTTGGTAGTCTAATAGTTCTACAGGAAACACACCTATGGCTATAAAAAATTATGTTCCCATGGCAACTCACTCTTTTCCAGTCCCCTCCCACTTGATTTCAATATGTTAGTGATTTTCAGCTTGAAAAATGTTAAACAAGGCCACAAACTCGCGCTAACATATTTATATGCTTCCTGGATCATGCATATGAAGTGATGTTAGCAAATATCAAAATGAAACGCCAAAGGTGGCCAGAAAAGCTCACAATGTGGGGGAAGTCTGGAACCCAGTATGATGCCATGGTAACAGAACTGTTAAGCTCATATTGTGGAGAACATTTAGTAGAATCTTACTGCAAAAAATCAAACATTTCTGATACAATATGGCTGAGATATCTCTTTTCATCATATTTGAACAAAGTTTGGTTGAGTGTATGACGTCATCACTTGGCTAATTTGCATATTTTAAAAGCTCGAATATCTCTGGAACGAAAAGAGATATTTGAAAAAAGTAAACAGCATTTTTCTTCTCACACAGACTAATTGTTTATGTTTCAAAATGGCTTAGATAGGAAAGATGTGATTTTCGTCATAGTACCACTTTAAGATCATCTGTAAATACCATATATTATGTGACTGAACATATTCATCTAAAAAGATCACCCAGTTATCATTTGCATAATTTCAAATAATGATTTTACTTTTAATGTAACATTAGAGAATTATGTAACACATTTATATAGTTATCCATTTTTATTACTTGAAGTGCATTAGATCATACAGTTATGAATTTTCTTACAATGTAAGTAATAAAGTTACTATCATTGATATTACTATAATAAATTATTAACACTCATTGTTTTTTACAGACAACAAACTGTTTGAATATGCTGATACATCCAGATCGAGGGTGGTTCAGTTGGAAATACAAGTTGTCCAACTTCAGCAGGTTAGATCTAAATACAATGCTGGATAAATTTCTCCAAAAAGTGGAATTTGTAATGAAAGAATATTTTACCTGAACCAAAACTCCACTTACTGAAAGAAATAATTATTGTTTGTCTGTAAGGTTTGGACATTTTTGCAACGGAATATCGTATAGGAGCTTAAAGGATGAAGTATTTTGTCTTGGTTTGAAAATTTTCAAACAGTTCGATTTGTAATTTTTCTTTGTCTAGTATTCATTATCATAATCTGAAACAGAGGAAAATCAAAATTAAACTAGTTTGAAAAAGAAGCCAGGAGAAAATGAGAACCATTTTGTTCCTTAGGTTAATTTGCAACTTAAGTAGGTCATTTTGTTTTGACCTAGGTAACACAGATCATAGGTCATTGTTTTACCAATACAGAAACAACCCTAATTGTTTGTAAATGCTACATGTAACTTTAGACTTAAGGTTAGCTTTAATCAATGTTTAGGATACTTTCTGTATTGGTAAAACAATGACCTGTGACCTGTGTTTTGTACCGGTCTCAAATTGACCTAGGTTGCAACAGCTTGATCTAGGTTGAAACAAAATGACCTAGTTTGGTTGCAAATTAATCTAAGGAACAAAATGACCTGCAACATAGACACCATGGAAATCCAATATAATTGCACTGCACATGGAATCTTCCTTCCTTAATAAATTGAATGACTATAATGGCATTCCACTGAATCATTTAACAAATGTGAGTAATGCACAGTAATCCTTTGTTTTCTTTCAGGAAAAACTTGAACTACAGGGGCGTGTCCAGGAATTAAGGTATTAGTCAGTCATTTTAGTCTTGACTTTCCTAGAACAATGACAAATTTACTATTGAGCTAAAAGTTGCAATTAAGCTGGAGGTTCAAAATTAATTTAACTGCTGTCTCATTTACGTAGAAGATGGGTACCTTCCCTATTTGGATCAGTAGAAGGAAAAAGAGAAGGTGGGTTGGGGGTAGGGAAATGCTTGAAAACAACAGCTACAAACCACTCAGGACTTCTGTTTATGACCAGTGCAGTGTGCTATAGAAGACAAAGATCCAGCCACAACATTCCATTTGAGCCTGCACTTTGTTAACTTGACACCTGTTAATAACCTATTCTTAAAACATTTTAATGTTTATCTTTATAGGAAGTGATAGTTAGATTTAGCCAAGCCTGAAAGGAGACCCCGCTATAAAATTATTGCTTCGATCCTGTAAACCCTCGTGGCTTCTCTGCTGAGGCTGAAGGTTGTGCAAAACATGCTTGGGATTGAACAACAAGTTTCCAATTCCTGGATGTCATCATATCACCCACAGTTTCTACTTTATCCCACTTGGATATTTAACAATTAGACCCGTAGCCCTTGCGGGCTACAGGTCAATAGCTCACGAGGCGAAGGCGAATGGGCTATTGACCCGTGGCCCTTGAGGGCGAAGGGTCTAATTGTTTTAGTATCACCCAACTAGTTGGACAGAAAAGGCAATAATAAAGTTAGCAAATGCAAGTTGAAGAAATATTTATTTGGGGATAAAATGAAAGAAAGCGTTGTGCTTTTTGATACTTGAGGACTATTACTAATAGTCCTCTTAAGACTAGTAGCGTAGCCAATCAAAATGTAGAATTTGCATTAGTCCACTAGTTGGGTGATACTAATAAGCATTAGCTATTGAGTAAACAGTGATGTGATCAAACTGCTATACAACACAGTGAGTTCATTCAGAGAGTACCAAATGAGAATTACAGACCATAATATTATTATAGTAATCTATAAATAGCTTTACTCAGAAGTAAATCAATCATTGATTTACTTCTGAGTAAAGCTAGTTATAGCCAGTATAGCTTAAGTAAAGCTAGTGTTATAGTGTATATTATCCCTATATGGCAGACGTTGTTTTGTGGAAGATGGTGAAGAATGATTTTTCCCCTTTTTTTGGTGAGGGATGATGCAAATGGGGGATTCAGTTATTTTTACATGTATGTACAGGAAAGTCCAGTGTGATATAAATTTGAAGGGATGGTGAGAGTCGGTTTGAAAATGTTGCACTTCTCTAATTTGAAAGCATGCACTGGAAGAATGCAGAACAATGTTATTGTAACATTTTCTGTTTGTGTTTTTTCTAGTTCAACAGGAGGAGGAGGAGGGGGAAGTGGGAATGGATCAGAAAAAATCGCTTCCTTGGAACAGAAACTCTTTAAGCTGCAAGAGGAACTGACGGAGCTTCATCGTCAAAAAGGAGAGGTCAGCTACTTTGTGATTTTATGACAGCACAACAACCAGACATTGAATGTGTTAAGAGTCTTGTTTGTGTATTTGTTTACAGAATGCTCAAAAGTTAATGGAGCTCAATAATGTATTAAGAGAAAAGGAGCATGAATTGAGTGTCAAGGAAGGCCAGTAAGTTAGCATGGTTCATCATGGTCCAATAATAATTATTATATACCCATTCATTTTATTAATAGAACAATTTCTGTGTACTGTTTACAATGTGAAAATCATTGTTGTATTACACTTTATAAAACTCATTAATAATTCATGAGGGAATTAATTGTTTTATTGGTCAATATCTGAAAATCTAATACATATTTCTCTTCATTTAACATAAACATTTCTTTCAATTTTCCCTGTTAGAATGTTTTGAATCATTAAACATACCTAACTGTAAATGTACAGTAACACTTAAACACTGACGTTTAATACATGTAAGTCATATACAATATTTTGCATCAGATCTGTATCACATTTACAAACTCTTGGCTTTCCCTCAAGTTTGTAAGTGTGATACCGTACACATCTGCTGCTCATTTTGTATTTTTTACTTACAGGTACAGGCAGGTTGAATACAGTACCCTCCTTAATTTTTCAATCACATAAAGGTACACTTCATTTCTTGGATAATAGCTCTTATTATTCTGTTACAGGTTTCAAGATTTGACAATTGACAAAGAGGGTGTTGATAAGGAATGCACACACCTTCAGCAAAAAATCATTGAATTAGATGCGACATGTCAGGTAAAGTCTAACAGAAATAAAGGAAGAAAGACGAACTTGTTCACTTTTAAAATTCACTAAGGCAGCTTGGGTTAGCAAGCATTTAAAGAGTGGAAAAATTCTTTTAGAAATGGTAATGCTAATGAATTTATATAGCAGTCATTTCCTATTCACATATTCAAATGCGGTTTGTACTATTTCACTAGAAATCAATCTGTGGGTGAGACCGGACATCAGCATAATTATACAGGCGCTGCTGGCAGCAGCTATCAGTCCATTAGCAATCTCACCCAACCCATGAATTAATGGATGAACTGAAGCCTGACCACAACATCCAGAGGTCTCTGACCATGGAATGGTTCGACATGCCAAGCTTAACCATGTATAAAAAAATAGAGAGCTTTAAATTAGCATCACTTTACATTTAACAACAAATGGCGGGCTGTTTAAGTTGTCATAAAAATTCTTTTATTCTCAGCCATCTCTCACTTTTGATAAGTTGCTCAATATCTGTAAATACCAGACAAAAAATGACTTTTGGCATTAATTTATGCAAATTTTAGCCTGAGGTTTGCCATTTGCCATATTTAAAATGCACTGCTAAATCTATCTAAAGTTTCTTTTGCATCTCAATTCTAAGGTCTAACAGTCAATTCAAAACTGGACTATTTATTCGTCAAGGAATTAAGGTCAATGGTTACACTTAATCTTTTTTCATGGTTTTTAATTTTTAACATTTTCTTTCTTTCTAAGATGGTAAAAGATGAACTTCAGGCATTGCAACTTGCATATACTGCATTAGAGGGAAAGCATAGGAAAGTACAAGAGGAAAATCAAGAACTGGTAGGTGGACTGTTTTTCGGGTGACATAGCAATTTGACACATTATTTTTCCATTTCTGACTTGATTTAATTTACCTTTGTTTCCATTGACAAGCTGTGATCCAAAGTGATTGTTTGCGATTCGGTTTACAGTGGTGAAAACTAAAAGAAAATTATATAAACTTCAGCTCGAAAATAAGAAATAAATGAAATCAGTCAACTGGGGAAAAAACATTTGGTGATCCAAAAAAATTACCAACTCATCTTGTAACAACAGTGTAAAACAGAAATATTTTTCTTTCCATTTTATATTATTAGAGTGGTTTTCAATTGAGTGTAAAAAGTAATTAGTGAATTGCTTTGGTTTTTGACTTCATAATGACGCTTTGCATTTTTGACTTGATAATGATGTTACGGTAACGTTGAAACGTCGTCAATTTTTATTGAACTTTT
>OX421454.1:36934009-36946509 GCA_949126865.1 Montipora capitata
GCTCTGAATCTTGTATCCTTAAGAGCTAACTTCTATCGATTACCCTATTCAGCTGTCAATAGTCCCAATAGCTGCATGGAATTTGAAACTGGACCTCTAGCTCAAGGAGGCACCTTAACCCATTGATTCCCAGGGGTTCCCCATTGACAAGTGAAATCGTCTGGCGTTAGACAAAGTAAAATACTATGGTAAGTCTGGCCAGTTTAGGCCGGTTTGGACGTCAAAGGGTTAATTAAGGTGTACGGGAACAACCACAACAATAGAAAGATGCATTTTCAAAATCATGATTTACTGGGGGAAATAGATAACATTGTTCTTGTCCAGCGAAGAGGTTGCAAGACTTTAGTGCAACCATGGACTCGCTGTTTCTTTGAGTGCAAGAAAGGTTCCCTGGCCTGAAAAGTAGCATTGACACAACACCTCTCAAGCATTTAAACTATTTTAAATAAGCAAAAGTGGGCAGGGCATTGACTCAGTAATTCCGACCCTTTCAACAGATCGATGGTTTTCATAGTAGCATATTAGGTAAAGTTTTGGGTTGTTTCAGCTATGGTGAAACAGTGACCTGCAACTTTGCAGGTTACACCCTCCAGATTCTGTGGGCCAATACAGTGCTCCATCCACTGGCCCATGTCCCTTCTTTATGTGGCATGAAATTCTAGTAACTTCTTATTGTTTTACATTGTATCTTCGTAGCACACTCTCACAGGACACTCTCAAAAAGTAATGTCAGCAAAATTCTATGGAGGTGCGACAAAAGTGGTCTCTGGAGCTCATGACAGAACATTAAAGATCTGGGATCTCAGAAGCAAACAATGTAAGAAGCAGACTCTCAAGGAAATGATTTCATTATTTCTTATATATATCACAGACATAAGTATAATTGAGAGTGGCATAAAACCCATTTTAGGTAAGTAGGTAGACAATAACCTTAGATACACTTGATTAGTTTTTTGTTTTCTCATAGCCATTAAAATATCTCAAAAGTAAATCTAGTGAGGAATGAATCCCACTAGCAAAATATTGTCAGTCGTCGCCTGAGTCCTTTTACCATTTCTACACTTGCTACACTAATAATGATATTATAACATGGACTAAATGTATATTTGAAATGTAGGTTAAAGACGAAAGAGAGAAGTGTTTCTCACACTTATGGCATTGTTAATATTAGGGAGTTTAAGCAAAAACAACAGCTACGGCTACGGAAATGCCACGAAGCAAGAATAATATTGGTTAAAAGAGGAAAAATACTCGTGCTGCACGTGCAACACAAATTTCCGTGCATTTCTTTGCTGTACTCCACAAAACAACAACATGAAATCACCCAATTTTAGGTTTTGACGACAACGTGAGCATATAACAATGAAACAGTCATTTTGTGTTTTGACTTTAAAATCGTTCGTACCCATTCAGTTACAGGATAGTTCGCCTGTATTGTACAAGGTGAACAAGACGGAATAATCGCGAAATACTTGCGATAGTGCTAAGTTATATTTTGGACTAACGTTTTCGTTGCCGTATCCGTCGTCTTTGCTTAAACTCCTTATTGTCTCTTGTAGACACCTGATAAATTCAAGTGTCTTCTGCAGGATTTGAACCCATGACCTCTGCAATGCTGGTGCAATCTGATGCTCAACCAAATGAGCTATGAAGCCACTCAATTGGGTGCAGACCTTAAGGTCAATTTGTTGGGATCATTATTTCCCAAAAGGACTTGATGAATGGAGTACATTTATAATATTTTGAAGTGCTGTAATTATAGACTGCACCTTGGGAACACATGAGCCTAACAAATTGACCTGCTCCCAACTGAGTGGCTTCATAGATCAGTTGGTAGAGCATTGCAGAGGTCGTGGGTTTGAGTCTCATTTAAGCCACCTGACTTTTTCAGGTGTCTGTAAGAGACATTGCTTACATTGTCCAGAGTAGTGTGAGGCTCACTTCTCTCTTTCGTAATAATATGTTAACCAGTCTGATGGTGATGTGATGATCGCTTACAATGATGGTAAGAGTCTCACAACTCCTCCTTATTTCATTTGCAGGCACGAGGACCATATTTGCTGGTTCTAGTTGTAATGATATTGCAATAAATGAAAGAATTAGGTGAGTATTGATTATTACTTAAATGTAGACTGAGTATAAAATTACACTTTATTTTAAATCCCTGTTGTTTTCAAAATAATACTCTACGTAATGCAATTCCTGCAATCACCTGTGTTTGCTCTCCACTTTGTTTAGGAAAGCATATTTTTAGATATTTTAGACTTAGCCTTTTTTTACCTATTTCCTTATTTTTTCGACTATTATTACTACTTACCATGTACTATGTATAATCAATTTTTGTTCACTTTTTATTGTTAGTTAGCAACACTATTAGTTTTTTTTATCACTTATACTGACTCTTTTATGTCGATTGTAAATAACAGTATCATTAGTTAGCCTTCATTTTACCAATTTGTAAAGCATGTTAGATCATATATTAAGGAATTTCACGCTATAGAAATTATAAAATCATTATTATTCAAAAGTTTGTATCCTTTTTCTTGAAGACTTCATCATTTTAATGTATTGATTGAGAGTTTTTCTGGTACTTACAAGATTGCCTGAAATCAAGTTTGTAGAGTTGCTGTTTCAAGTTACAAATACCATAAGTTCCCAAAATCAAGTACCGGTAATCGCTTTGATAGAAGGATTGGCTTGCATATTTCAATATAATGAGGAGACAGTTTTCAGACTAAAGAGGGTCCTTAAATTGCCAATCACAATGTTGCTATTCCTTGTACAGTTCACAGGTAGCTAGTGGACATTTAGACAGGACTGTGCGATTCTGGGATGTAAGGTCAGTTTGTTCTATCATTCAGAAATTTATATACCCCTGAACTCCTAACGGTTTTATCATTATCCATATAGTTAGTGTCTCGGATACCAGACCCTTGTTCTCTCATCTGGTTGCTCCAGAACATTAGACCTCCCACACCAATATCTTTTAATACCCTTCTATTACAAAATTTTGCCTCAAAAGCTATTCTCTCATGCCATTTCAAAGATACAAGGGACAAGATGTGAAAATAAGTTTTCTTATGTTACAAACTCACAATATTAGAACCTTAATTTTGTAAGGAAAGTCTAGAAGTCAATGATAGATCCCAAGGTTTCCCTGATTCTTCTTGATGACAGTACATTTTGCCTTGTTTTTTAGAACTGCAAATCAGTCCAGTGTTGGTGAAATAACACTTCAGGGAAAAATAACATCACTAGATATATCTCAAGGTAAGTCCCATCACGAAGACCAATTATTGTTATATGTACGTGCATGAGGTGGCTCACAAATCTTTTGATTTTCTTATCAGGATCACTCCAAATAAAAAACTGTCAACTCGATACTTTGAACTCGGGCTAACTGTGACCCTCGCCATTTCTCCGTAACATTCAAGTTATTGTGCATAAACTGTAGTATTTTCTTCTGAATTCTCAACTGTGTTGAATTTATGACAGATATGAACTACATGTTAGCAAGTGCAAGAGACGATACAATCAAGTTGCTTGACTTGAGAATGAATCAAGTCATGTTGACGTGCAGGTGGGTAACAGCTTTAATCAGACATCATCATCATCCTCAGAAACCATATCACCTTGTACAACAAGATACTGCATTTTATTTCATTAGTCACCTACCACAACTAACTGATCGGCTTTATGTTATTTCTCTAAGTGCTGATGGTTTCAAGGTAGCAATGGATCACACAAGAGCATCATTCAGGTATCAAGCATTGTTAGTGCATGTATTTTGCGTAAACATAATAATTGTATATTCAATATAAATTATTATTGTTATTTTCTCCTAAATATCACTGCCCTGATTTTACTGTGCCTCCGTGGGTTATCCAGCATATGAACACTAGCAAAAACAATTATTGAATTATCCAGTGGATAGCTCTATCCACCCATCGAACAAGTGGCCTGGAGGCCATGACCTCTTTTTCCCACCTTTTGTCAAATCTGTGAAGTGTCAACTTCAGGGAAGATTCAGAATTATCCATAGGGCTCCAGATTTAAGTACCATATTTAGATTTATCCAACCCATCTGTTAATTATAACTTTTTGTTACTGCCATAGCAGGTTTTTTGGCCACAAAGTCAAAACCAAGCGAGGCATTATAGGATTCCACACTTAAATAAGAATATACTGCATGAACACACAAAGTAAAACAGAGGAAGTTCCAGAGCCTCAACATTAATCCCTTTTGTGTATCTGCCCAATACATTTCGACTGATTTTGAAGGAACTTTCATTTCATCAATTTACCACTTCCTTTTTGCAAAATCCCCTTCAATTTTCACTGATTAAGGAATAGACTTTTAAAGTTTCTTGTCGTGATGTTTAGGAAGAAACTTTATTTTAGAGGATCTGAAATGAGAGCTCGATCTTGATCAGGTGAGACAAATCAAGCGCAAGACGGTTTTGGTGTCTATAATGAGCAAAGTTGTGTGGCAACTATAGTGATCAATAACTGTCATGAATTTAGATACATGTATATCAGGGCTCCTTTTAAACTAGCAGTATGTAATTGGATGCTTTCTGTATAGAATGAAGTAAATGAAATTTAACAGAGTTAACAGAGTTAACAGAGAATCTTTTGCCCTTTCAGTCCTGACAGTCAGTATGTGATATGTGGCTCACAAGATGGGAGCATCTTCATATGGGATGCATCAACAGCAAAACTCGAAAAAATCTTAAAAGAGCATAAGTAAGTCAGTATTCCTACAGTGGAAAGATTGGAAGATTACTGTTAGTGGTGATGTGAATGTTGTTGTTTTGGGAGGTGGTTGATCCTCTTGCTTAAGCTATAGACTCCCAAAAAAAACACTTGACCTGGTGAAAAATCAGTAAAAGCTCTTTATCCCTTTCCCCCTTCAAGAGTCCCAAGTGCTCACAGATTTTACTCTGTCTTATGGGAAAACCATCATCAGGATCTAAAAAATCTCAACAACGAATTTACAAAATCTCTCACCAAGATTATTCTTGGGTGTATCCTTAAGGATCTTTGTGAGCTTTTTCAACAACTAAGATATAACTTGAAAGATGTGTTGAATTTATTTTCTTAAGCTCTTTGGGGGTCTTTTAAAGGTCATTTCAGCCAGTCACTTTGGTCCCCCTTTAACACGTAAAAGTGTAAGTTATATTGTACAATCCATACATACACTGTAATACTAAATTGACCACTTCCTATAGGAGCTTTTCAGGGCCACTGAAACGCAATCAACAAAACAGCAGAATAGAACAACAACAACTGTTAAGAATCCCAAATGGCCGGAGGCTAACTAGTTGGCTATGTACAAGTGCAGCTGAGAAGTTGAACCAGGGACTACCAGGATCAAATTCAATGTGGTCAGAATTAGTCTTGAACCAGGGATCTTCAGATGCCCTTACCACTGCTTGGGCTGCACTGCCTCCCTCTGTGCCTGAGTCAAAACAACATTTTATTATTCTTGGAATAGTGAAGTGGTTATTGTTCTTTTTTGGCATCAACTCTAGAATGTTTTTTTCATTATTAGCTCTTCAGTTGTTGTGTGTACATGGCACCCTGATGGATCCAGCATAATAAGTTGTGACAGAAACAAGCGTGCAATCCTGTGGACAAATAAATACTAGGATAACGCCCATCTCAGAGGACACAGATAGAAAAGAGAAGCGTTAATGTAAAGCAACTGGACCATTCTTGTTGGAAAAATTAATGATAACAGCTGTTTCATGTGTACCTTAAAATAATTATTTCAGTACAAAAACAACATAATTCTGAGAGTAACATTTCAAGAAAATACCTGTGCGAAGCATTCAGACATCATGTACTAACGCTGTTTGAACAAATCTGTCCCAAAATGAAACAGTCCTAAGTTACATTGTCCAAACACTAAAAAATTAAAAAACAGCTTCCCCCTTCCAAGGTGGATTGGTGGACAAGGGGCCATCAGTTGTTAGCAAGTTGACTGATAAACGGCCAATAGTCAACGGACAAACAACCAACAGTGTGCAGTATTATTGGCTATTTCATTTCTCAAACTGGTGCTAAATGAAGATGTCAACACAAAGGCCAAGAATAATACTACTTCCAAAGCACTCTATTTAAAGATGTGAATATATTCTTTCATGTATTAAAAATACTTATAGCTTGCTTGTGTCCATGCAGCAAATACTGAGGGCACTTTCCTTTTGTCAGAACTAACCAACCAGACCCATCAGTTTGCAAAGAAAATGAAACAAATTGAAGGAATACTTGTGTGATAATCCCTCGCATTTTTCTAGGAGTAGGTATATATCATCCTCGCGGTGTGTTACATGTAATTTGAAAGCGTTGTAGAATTAGTCTGTCCAAATGCCCGGGCAAGCCGGAGGTTCTGTCAAATGGAAAGCCTCCTGAGTTCCAGGAAAGGCTGAATAAATTTTGGTGGGGGAGTTACACCTGAAGAGAACATACTCCTTGAAGGATCAATTTCTCACAAATTTTGTTTAAAAAAGGTTTTTTCAATTTGATTAAGTGGTGTAGGTTGTTACAAAACCTAAAATAACTCTCCTTTTTTAACGCGAGTCTCATTGCTAGATATGAGTTGGATACCAGTTATCTGCACTTCATGGTATTTTCAAGATCTATCACTGAGTTTATCATCTGAAAGAAGAAATGCTTTAATGGCCACTTCAGGCCTCAGTGGCTCAATACTAAATTGAATGCCAAAAGTTTAATTTCCTGCAATGAACTCTAGGAGGATGAACTAAATAGGGAAAAAAATACTTTATTTCTTTTTGTTTTCATCCTATCGACACTCTTTGCACCTGTTGTCTGCAAGTTGACAAAGTGATCAAATATCAGAAAGCACATTCTGGTTGCCCTTAAAGGGTTGAGTTATTTGAAGAGTTGAGCTTTATAACTAAATTTATTAAAAATTTAATGTACAGAAAGCAACATAGCTTAAACGTTTATCCTCTGGTCTGGCTTGTAAATACAACTTGGATTGACTGTACGGTAAAGCTGCTAAATATTGGTAATAAATTTGTTTTCACAAAAGCCCTAGTGTTATGTGCTATTTATAATCTTTACAACCTTTTCTGCAGTTCAATGTTTATGTTTTACACCTGAAAGGAGATTTAGCCAAGCCTACACATAAAAGCGGAGCTCCCAGGTTCTTTATTCTTACAAGTTAACCTGGCTTGAGCCTGCGATCCAATCAAAACCTAGTACCTGGTCAGTGGTCAACTTCAAAAAACAGCTGATGTCGCTGAGCTCTAAACTTGAGCCTGCGATAAGGTCACATGAAACTGGTCATATTGGCATACATGGAGGGGTGGACGGTCATACAGTGACCAAACCACTTTTTCTCCCACAGCTAGATAGGTTACCATATTTCCTTACCAATGGTGCTCCGCTATAAAGTCCTAATCATAATTATTAAAGTAACGTATGATGGTCCAGGTGAGTGTAGTCCAGAGAAGGACTGTTTGGGACGACACTGATTGATGTTTTGGTGTAGCCTGAGCAAAACTCCTCTTCACAATGAAATGACTCTGAAGATGACTTCCGCTCAATATCACCCTAAACAGTCCTGCTCAGGACTACACTTACCTGGACAATAAATTATTATTGTACGTCACTTAATTATGATAAACAGATAATTATTATAATCACTTCATTATGACTTCTGGGTTCAAACCATTTTCGAAAGTTAGATCAGTTGGCCACAATCACGTAAGTGTTTAGATGGAAGAAAGGGTCTTCGCCCACATTTGTTTCTATATTTACTTAGCAATTCAACATGCTGTTGAAAGGTACATACAAAGGAGGCATGCAATAACTTCGGATTTTAGAACAAGAGATTGAAAACAATGCATCCATACATTCCAAAATAATAATGTCCTTTGCTGGAAGTGAGAGACTATGTACCAAAGGATGCCCCTGGATCAGAATTTCCACCAGATAACCCCTCTTCTTTCTCACTGTGATGGTGATGGTGTCCTCTGTGTCCTTTCTTTTTGTGTCCTGTACAGTATGCGTTATGATGACACCCATCATCATCATTGTCACTGTCATTATCTGAAGAAGACTCCCCAAATATCTTGGGCTTTGAATATATACAACAACCTGAAAATAATAATTATTGGAACATCAGATTAACATTCACAGTATCTGGGAATGACACATTATGTCACTCTTAAATTCAGTTGAGCTGTCTATGTGACTCTCCACTGAACGTGAAAATGATGGATAATTTATTGTCTTTCCTCAGTTTAAATGTTGACAGAATGAAGAAGGGAAATATAGAGTCAAGTACCATAAAATTTATGATGATCTGATAAACGCCGCAAGCATCTATTAAATTTTCGGGGTCCTAGTGGGGGCGTTAAATATACATGAGGTGTCAATATTATTAGAGATGCATTTATTTACTTTAACAGTAACAGCTGGTGGAGAAAGATAGGAAATGAGCTTGTTAGTAGGCAGGACTAATCTAATCTGCACTAATGCTATAATAGTTCAATATCAATGTCTTCATTGTCATCTGGGTCAACTATGGCATCGTTGGCCTCTTCTTACTAAAGGCAATTCTTGGTGTGGTGGGGGGGGGGGGGGGGAGGAGGTGTCTATTTGACATGTGGTGTTTATTATGTGGAGTGTCTCATACAAACTTTACACCTCATAGGGGGCATTTATGAGAGATGAGGCATTTATTAGAACATTTACAGTATTTACAGTAGAAAGTGTAAACACACACATGAAACAAATATTTCTCTTGATTTCATTATCATATTCGATACAGAAAATCCACGACTTTACTAATGAGGACTTGAATCACCCATCATGAAAAAACTACCACTAGTGTGCAAAAATTGGGTCTGGAATCATCACTTTGTAAGTTGCATTCATTACTCTTTACAACAGTAGCATCAAACAATAAATACCAGGATGTGTTTCTTTGAAATGATCTGAAAAAGGATCATTTATGCAAGATCACTTGGATCACGGTGCATCTAAGCAACCGATGAATCCACTCTGTGGAAGGATTCTTCAGTTCCTTTGATGTACCATGATCGAAGTGATCTTGGATCAGTGATCCTTTTTGGGATCATCCCAAAGAAACCCACCCTCAATCAAACCATAAAGATTTGTGAACTTATATGCCTTGAGTGGTAGCTCTTTGTGTTAAAGAGCATTCCAAAAGGACATTTTCAACTAACCTCTAGGGACACCAATAACAATAGGGAAATGCATGATTTAATTCTGGTGAACGAACAAAAGAAGGCCATAAGAGATTTTTTGTTTTCGTCCACCAGCATGGCGGTGATGACATCACATGAAAACCTCCTCTTGTAGCAATAATTGCTATAATTATCGTTTATTGAAGTAAAAGTATTAAGGACCAATCTCTATAATACAAGTGTGGTTAGTGTTCCTGTGCTTGGGCAGTGATCACTTTTAATTAAAAGGTGCTACCTCAACTCAGTCATTTACATGTTGCCTACCTCAGTAATAGACATTTCAAAGATTATTACCCTAGTAGTCACTATAATGATTGTAGACCACTGATTACAGTCCTGTACCTTATACATCCCGCAAACAATACAATACAATACAATACATACTTAATTGACCGCTCCCGATAGGAGCTTTTGAGGGCCAATGAAACACAATCAACGAAACAACAGAACACAACAACAACAACTGTTAAGAATCCCAACTGGCCGGAGGCAAACCAGTTGGCTATTTACAAGTGTAGCTGGGAAGTTGAACCAGGGACTACCAGGAACAAATTCAGCGAGTGGTCAGAGCAGGTCTTGAACCCGGGATCTCCGGATCTCAAGGCAAGCGCCCTAACCACTGGGCCACACTGCCTCCCGCATGGGGAGATTGATGCAGTAACCAATTTAAATTAAGCCAATCAATGATGACCGGAAGGACTGGAGCACGAGGATCATTGGGAGAACATAACCATGCATCTAAACTCCTCTTCCGAAAAGCCTGTGGAAACGTCTGACATTACGTTTACCGCTTACATTTTGACGTTTTTTTTCCCATAAACTCATTGTCTACAGCACTCTCGTCCCACTGCACCTTTTTGTCTGTTTTGGGTTTCTTTAGTTTAAGCACCATTCTTTGTTGCTGCGGAGAAAAGTAGTTACTTATAATCGTAAAACTGCATCTTAAAAGTTTCTTTATGGATTCACTGTGAGTAGAAAGGACCTTGCAGGTTTAACGTTAAATCTACTGTTCTTTGCACTCTAAAAATCTTCAAATATTTGACTAGAATAATTCTTAGCACTAAACAATGATTGAGTCGATCACTGATTTCTGCTCGACTTTTTTCTACCTACCGTAGGAGTTGCAGTTGCTTCTTCGGTAACTGTAACAGTTCCACTGGTACTCTCAGGGCATTCAGCCATCCCTTATTCTGGATTTTAATTAAGTCTATTTATTTTTCATTCACCGAAAAACTTGGGAACAAACCTAACTAGCATGACGTTTGTGCACCATTAACACAATTGACTTTTGCAAAAGTGGGCTAGGTGACCGCGCAGATAATCCAAATCAACACGGGTGGGTTAAGTGTAAGTAGATTTAGTTGGATGTGAAATTAAGTGGCACCACTGGTCTCCATTTGGCCAGTTCCATAAGTGCCACGGCCTTTCCCACTAGTGCCATAGTCGTCTGTTTTAAAAAAACAAATTTGTTAATTTTAAAGCTGTAAATACCGATATTGAAACTGTCGTGGGACCCTGACCTTTGGATCTTACTCTCCCCTCCCTAACTCTAAACATTGTTATTGTTTTTGTTCCGCCTTCAAAGACGATCAAAATGACTGAAATGGAGGACTTTTACGACGTGTTGCTAAACAAAGTGAAACAAGATGATTTTTACGCACTCTTGGGTTGTGATGAATTAGCTACAACAGAGCAAATAAACGCAGAATTTCGTCAAAAGGCCAAACTTTATCACCCAGACAAAAACCCAGACGATCATGAGGCGAAGGACTTGTTCGAAAGGTAGCTATTAAAGTACGCAACTATGGAAAGGTAGTTATAAGTACATGTATTCCACACTGAAGTTGTACACATCTAAAGAACGAAGCCTCTAGTTGAGTTTCTCAACTTTATTATTCAAGATTTTAGAGCCATAAACTTAAATTTAAGATGCATTATCGAATTTCCCCAAGCTTCCTTCGAAGGATGCGTTTTGATTACTGTGATAAACGAAATTTTTCGAAGTTTTTCCTTTACGTCATTGGAATCTGGGGGTGTTGTAGGGGGAGTGTTAAAGGAAACATCTCCGATACAAAGGGGTACTTTTAATAACATCAAGTGGAACATTACGACAAATATTCAGCGTTTCGAATTTGGGTAACTTATGGCCAAATTATTATTCAAATTGTTTTGCATTGAGATAAAAATATTTGAATAAAGACAATAACTGAGGAGTTCAAGTTCAATTGACTATTGTTACGATTGAATGAGTGTTAAGTTTTTGTTTGCATTCCGGGATGGAAGGAAGACGAACAAGAGAATTCATGGTTTGAATTTATTCATCCCCATCCTCGGAGACCCAGGGGCAGTCAGTCGAGACGAGAATCGGCCAGTCCCGATTCACGTCTCGTCTCGACTGACTGCCCCTGGGTCTCCGAGGATGATTCATCCCTGATCGTAAACCAAAATTAACACCGATCCAAGTTTGGCTGTTGCGATACTCACCGTTACGTCACCTTTTGTCATAAATTTGCCAACCAGAGATCTATTGGCTGTAGAAACAAAGGATATCTTTTGCTCTGTGGTTGGCAAAATTTAAATAACAAAAGGATTGTTTATAAACAGTGAAGTCTCCTATTGCATCCACTGATTTTTTTTCAGAAAAAAAAAACGGCCCATAAAAATGATAAACGAGTCATAGTGACTAGGAAAAAGAGAGACACGCTGTAATTTTTATCTCAAGTTTAATGTCTTAATCTACAAGTTTTCAGGACAAACACAGGAAACTATTTGAGAGGGAACGTCATTGTCTTGACCTCACATCTTCACCAAGAACAATTTCAATGTTGTAGCCAGTAGCATGGGTCATTATTGATGACTGTATTAATTCCAGATTAAAACATGCACGCAACGTTCTTTGTAATGAAGAGACCAGGAGAAAGTATGATCACTGGCACAGGTCCGGTATAGCTATTCCATATGAACAGTGGATTGAGTTGAGTGGTGCTGTACATACATCACTGCACTGGGCTGCTAAACCAAGAAAGGAACCCATGCTTGATTACCAGAAAGGTAAATTGGTTTCCACCCGTAAAGCTTTTTGGTATCACACAGGTCACAGAACTGTCAGAACACAGCTCTAGGTGTTGTGATAGCCTTGCGATACCATTGTTTTCCATGAGTTTCCTTGGTGTTGAGTCAAATGCCAGACAATTAAACTACCCTTCCCCAGAGACCCAGAAAAACCTTCCTATTCTTGACAGTGTTCCTAACCTT
>OX421454.1:36949009-36956509 GCA_949126865.1 Montipora capitata
ACCAACCATGGCCAAAAAAAGAGATGAGAAAAGGGAGGCTTTTGTTGAAGAATAAGAGAAAATAGCGACAACTTACTGACATATCGCCAAAAGATTGCTGTCAGGTCACCAACAGATGGCCGCCTGTTAGCCAACCGTCAGTAAATACTTCCTCTAAATAAATTTACCAACTGTTGGCCAACTGTCAACCAACTGTCAGTCAACTGTTGGCCTAAAGTTGGCCAACAGTCAGCCAACAGTTGGTTGATAGTTGGTTCACATTCAATTTAGGGGAGTTGTTCTCCACTTTAACCCTTTGACGTCCAAACCAGCCTAAACCGGCTCCTGGGAGTCAATGGGTTAAGCAACTTTAGAGTGATAGGACAGATGGGAGCTTGGCAACCTAAGACAATGAAACTGAGTGCAGTTCTTCACTCTCCCTTTACAAAAACGAGTGTCTGAGGATAAAAGCAAAGAAAGGAATTTTCATTGGGGGGAGGGGGGTGGGGGGCATTTGGTCTTACATGTATTTCCTTTATTTTGTTTACAACTTGTGGCTGTTCTTTGAAAGAGTTAGGCATTGTTTCTTGATTGCAATCTGGCCTCAATTTGTTATGCATTGTTTCTTGATTGCAATTTGGCTTCAATTTCACACAATAAGATACAACAAAATGTCATTTTGAAATAGTTATACTCAATACTTACAAATTATTGTTCCACCAATAATATAGATTTAATGTTCTGGAGATGCTGGAATTAAGAAATATAATCCATGCTATAAGCAATAGATGCTTTGTTTAAGGCATCTCTGATGGTCAATATGGAAAGAATTTCAATACCCATTTCCAAGAGACCAGCTTCCTGGCACATATTCACTACATGGAGCCAACGATCTGCAGTCATATTGTCACTTTTTGTTTCATTGAACAAGGCATCCATCATAATAACAGAGATATTATTTGAGTTAGTCTGTGAAAGGTGCTGAAGCACACTCAAAAGCATCTCTTGTTGATTATGGTCCAGAAAGGCTCCCACTACTGATACAAAGCTCAATATTCCAATCTTTCCATTTGAGCTTGAAGTATTAAGCATCAGGTTTGCAAGTTTAGGGGAAGGATTCCTTAACAGAGTCACTCTATAATCCTCTGTTGTAAATTTAGCATGCTTTTGTGCATAGTTCAGCATTATTGAATACTTGCCCTGTCTACAAAGACAAGCAACAGTTTGATGATGTGCTCCAACTTTCATGTAAACAGTTTGCGCTAGAGGTATACATGTGCAGGAACAATTCTGTTGGCATTTGCAATAATCACGAAATGCGTCACCCAAAGGAATCGAGTGTGTAAGCCTATCTTGGGCCAGCCAGTGAGTAGCAAGGTCAAGAT
Source organism: Montipora capitata (assembly GCA_949126865.1). Lineage (NCBI taxonomy): Eukaryota > Metazoa > Cnidaria > Anthozoa > Scleractinia > Acroporidae > Montipora > Montipora capitata. The sequence goes on from OX421454.1 coordinate 36,950,374, forward strand.
GCCCTTCTCGTAAAGCACAACGAATACACTCAGACGACATTGCTCCAGTGAGAGGTTGTGTTGAAGATGCAGTAGCCATGAGTGCATCACAAAATATCAACAGAGGTGACACCTGACCTTCCTTTCTCTCTGCTTGTTTGAACTTGATCATGGTTTCATAAGTTCTAAGAATTCCCATTGGTGAGTTTGCTGCATGCATTGCAGCAAGTTCAAACTGACCAAATTCAAACAAATCATTGAAGTGATCAGCATATTCAATCAAACGCTCTGCCTCTTTCTTCTTCAAAGGATCATCTTCATCAAAGCTGACATAGAACTGCAATGGATCACTTTTCTTGCTGTATTTACTGTTACCATAGTTTTCAAGTTCACGTAATATGACATCAACGATGTGGACATCTTGATCAGGATTATCAACCACTGATTTTGCTGCCTGAATGAAAAACAACAAATTTTTGTCACTAGATTTCTACTCTAGAGGTCAATTGATGTACAAATTGATTTAGTCAGATTTGTCACACATTACTATTATTATTATTATTATTATTATTATTATTATTATTATTATTATTATTATTATTATTATTACAGTTTTCTATGTTTACACCTTTCAGGTGTTGGCATCTGAGTTTTCTACCAAGTGGTTTGCCATTGGAAACCCTGAAATGTGTATATAAATTTTGCCTATTTTCCTTTCTCTTTCATTAATCATAGAACCTTTCTTTTTGTTTCACTCTTCCACCAGTGCAGTAATGCTGTTCCTGTAGAAACACCTATAGTCTTAATTTTTTTTTAAATTTGGTTTGATAAGATTTTAATAGATCGGCTTTGATGCAACTTGTTCAAGCACAATAGGAATGCTCTTGTTGATGTACTTCCTAATGGGCAAACCTGTTATATATTATTGAGAAGTCAATAGATAATATTTTGCAACTCATTTATGATTTAAGATGGATCTGTATTCAGTGCTGAGTACATATCTGAAATAGATTTCTCCCAATACCAATAACAAATCTCCTGCTTCAAGTCCATCAAAAATACCAGTCTTTACCAGGAAACATAAAAAAGGCTGAAATGGTTGTTTCAGATCTCTTCAAGAGGGTATGTGGGTGTTTTCCCAGAATTAAGTCCTGATGACTTGACAAGCATTATTACCTCAACTGCAACTTTAAGGGTCTCACATCTTTCTTGTAATTTTTCATGATAAGTGAAGACACTGCCTCTGGTATCTTCCTTCTTCAAAAGCTGCTGTTTCAAGAGCTGCTTCTGGCCTTTCTCAGCAAATTTAATTGAAGTTGCATCTTTGAGTTCTCTGACTTGGGCCTCTAGCCTAAGTGATGTCTTTTTCAGTGTGGCTAAGTCAGTGAGATCCTCAAGTGACAAGCCAGGAATTAATAGCCTTGTTTCCTTGGCGACAGAAAGAATTGATTTACTTTCAGCAGAGGCCAACCTGCGATCCCTTTCAGTTTTAATGGCATGCAGCTTCTGCTTAAGTTGTGAGTTATGCTGCCTCAGCTTAACAAGCTTCCCCTCAAGATCATCACCTCTCTGTGCAAAATGTCTAACATTTGCTCTTTCTGAAAGGAGAGCTTTAAGCGTTCCTTGAAGAAACACAGTCTGGTTCTGCCCTCTTTCTAAAGTATCAATAAACTCTTCGTATTCAGCTTTTATTTGAGAGAGAAGAGACTTATAGACTGCAGCTTTGCTCTCGACCAGCTGATCAAAAGCAAGTTTGTGAACAATATAACTCTCTTTCTTGCTGTATTCAGGATGAAGCTTGGTCCTTTGTAGTTCATCGTCTAAAGTGGCTTGTATTCCCCGAACATCAGCTTTCGGTAAGCCCTCAGAAAAAGTCTTCTTCTTCACACGAAAACCTTTAGCACTCAGTGGAGATTTCGAGGTCAAAGCAGACCTTGGAAAGCGGGGAGAAGGCGGAGAGATTGCACTGGCGGACCCCTTGGATTGCATATCTTCCCTTAAGTTCTTAAGTGCATTACTTCTTCAAGAACTTAATGTGTTGATCCAGAATGACTGTGAAAAAGACGGCTTCAAAAGACAAACTTGAAAAGTCAACATGTTGAAGTTCATTTGGTTGCCACAGCCTTAGTTGTCAAGTGAGAATAAAAGAATTAATCTGATTGGCCAAAAAAGACGATAGACCAATTAGGATGCAGCTTACATTCTAAAAACAATATTTAACAATTATTCGCAATGGCGGCGAAACGGGCACACTTAACCTTTCCCAATTTCTCTTCACAAGCTACCGAGGAAGAGAAGAACCTTTCTTTACAGGAGAAGCTTAATTTAATCGATGATGAGATTCGCCAGCTGTACGAATTTTGCTCTAAAGCTGGCTACACACAGCCTCAAATGGAGCAATGTGCGAGACCTTTGCTTGATTTACAAAGCAGGGAAAAGCACATCAAATGGTTTCGAGGACTGTTTTATTTCGCATTGATGATGGGATTTATTGCCCTGTTGTTCGTATGCGATCCAACCTACCGCCAAATTTGTATTTATGGGAAATTTTTGGCAATGAAGGTAAGGGCTGGAGAATTTTATTCGAATCGAATCGGAGCTGAGCTTTTTCCCAGGGAAGTCCCCCTCCGCCCTTCACATGTTCGATCGTAGGGTGCGTTCCTTTGGGATGATCCGAAAAAGTAGTTCCTTTGATGCACCGTGATCCAAGTAATCTTGGATCATTGATCCTTTTTTGGATTATCCCAAAGGAACGCACCCTACAGGGCGGAGGGGGGCTGACCAAAATATTGCCCTTGCCCCGAAAGAGACCCTATTACCCTTTAACACTTGTAGCTTTCTGAACTCCATTCGGTCCATTGGGTTCAAATCCCCAATTTTTGCCCTTATCATATGGACTTTAATTCCAATGCCTTTTGATTTCCACCATAATATTTCCTCTTATCCTATTCAGGATGCCCCTGTGAAAGACAGAGTCAGGTGCTGTGAGGTTAGAGGGGGGGGGGGAGGGGGAGGGGAGTGAGAAAGTAATGACGATGATGAAGTTTTGAAGTGACAAGTACATTAATTAGGCTTGAAAAGTCTTTTAACCGATTCACACCTCAAACGCTCTAGGGCGCGCCCCATTGACGAATAAAATTGTCTGGCGTTAGGCAGAGTAAAATCTATTAAGACTTAATCTCAGGGGTCAACGGGTTAACCAGGTGCACTTGTAATCCACATGTGCCGGCTGATGAATCAAAGTGGGTGACCGAAAGAAAAGATGTGTCCAAGAATCCCGAAAACTGAAAATACATGTTGTTAGATGTGGTGAGCTAGTTAGCTCAACAGTTAGCTCAGTGACCTTCACTGATTTTTTGTCTGTAGGTAAGATTCATTCCTTGCATGGTGGAATTTTTGGGATGTAAGAGAATTAATAGGGTTTTGGGAATGTGAATAACATACTGTGTCTCTACTTAATATTTAGTCTTCAAGATATTTTCCGAAAACCAAGTTTTTTAGGCTCTTTGAGCAGCACTTTACCATACCATGGCACCAGTTTGGGCCTTGTTTGACTAGAATACTGGACGACTATTAAAACATTACCCGTGACAGTGTTGTGATCTTTTCCCATTTCTGATTTACATTGAGACTGCTTTCCACTTTTAATCATTGTTTCTCCTTGTTCCAACCAATTGGTTCCATCTTTTTCCACTGTTACCTCTGGAAAAGCCTCTCCAGCACCAGATAACAATCGAGTGCTTTTCAGGTCAGAGGCCCACCCAGCCTGGTTTTCTTTCATATAGGAAATAATATTTATTATTATTGTTGCTTCTGTTGTTTACTAAATCTGCTACCTTGTCTTTAGGCTCTCCCATACTGGGATTGGACTGTAATATATGACCAGGATTGCCTTATTGACAATCCTTATTATGTCCAGGATGGACTGACTGAAGATCACTGCAATTCCTGCAAAGACCTGCTAAGTATAAAACGCATCTCTGGTGCCGATCAAAGTGATATAGCAGAGGACTATCTCTTTACCAATACACCTGTCATTGTTACAGATGCCACTGAACAATGGGATGCTGTTAACAAGTTTAACATAGATTTCTTAGCAGAGGTAATTTACCTTGGTTTAACAATTCACTTTTGCTTCTGGTGAGTGGGGATAGGGAGGAAACGGTTTCCTGTTCTGTCTAGTCACCCGACCCCAGGGTCACTTTCTTGCGGGATTTAGTGACTTTAACCCATAGCCTTCTGAACCACCCTTCATTGACAAATAAAATCTTCTAGTGTTAGACAGTTTAAAAATCTATTATATCTCACTCCTAGGGGTTAATGGGTTAAACACTGTTGTTCATCATGAAGCAGAAGTGAACTCAAAAATAATTACTTTACATGACTTTTATTGGTCAAAAGCTGACTAGGTATTTATGAATTGGCTATGTGAATGTTAACTTTCTTTTTTTTTTTTTTTGTAAAATTAACTATTCATAGTGACAAGTGACTGTTACATTTTTCACAGATGTACCAGAGCAATGAATTATTGACAGAGACCACTGGATGCCAATTCCAGAGTACTAGTGCAGAGTATGAAAATCCCCAGATCTTGCTCTCAGCTTATAAAAGTGGTGAACTTACAAACTTCCAAGCTTTTTGGTGAGAATAGCTTTAGTCAGCCCCTAGTTGTACATCAGGGATCCCAAAAATGTGTCCAGTTTTTATTTAATAACCCCCATACTCTCATGTATGTAGTGACCTGTATCCAATCAGAAGCGTAATGATAAAAATGTGTAATGATAACAAAATTTAATTACTGCTTTTTACTCTTTATAAGCTCAAGAATAATTACAGGCAACAAAAAAATGTACTTAATATATTATACGCTCAGAGTACAAGGACAATCTTACTATTAAAGAATTTAAGCATATTGTTTAGGGACATTTTAACATAAATCTCAAGCATGTCAATTCATCAGTTAATTACATATATACTGGTAATGCTGAGTGTTTTCACTTTTTTGAAACTTGGCATGTAAAATGTGGATACTTCAAGAATAACATAGTAAAATATTTCAGGTACAAGTTCACGAACTTTGATCTGATTGATTAATCTTGAATTTGATTGAGACATTGAAATTATATGATTCTTGTTATTTTACTTACAGGGTAAAAATTTTCATGGAATTTGTTTGCCAGACATTTTGGTGGTTTTTTTTGTTTGAGTTTGTTGGAGAATTCCAGTCAGTGTTGAGATATCCCTTAAACAAAGCAAATGTTGTTAAAAATGTTAGGACATTACTATTGTAATGACTAGTTAGTTATTTTTACAGCCATAATACAGCACAACACCAAGCAGACACAAGTTTTGAGGATTTTCAATGTTGCTGTTGAAACTTTCGTGTCCTAGACATGTTATAATTTTATTATATTTTTAAACAGGGAAAACTGTGAGAAAGAAGCTGCTAAACTTTTCCGCAAGTATTATAGACGTCCTTACTTTTTGCCACCTATGGCAGAGGCAACGGAAGGAAACTTTTTCATAGTATCCTTGGAACAAAACAAAACTCTGCATGTAAGTTTAAAGTCTGTTTGGTTTGACCCTTTGTCTCCTAATATTAGTGGCACTTAAAGGTTCTTGAACTGAAGCAAACTGGCTAAAATACAAAAGCCAGTTCACCAAAGTTTTAAGTATTAACAGTAAAACTATACTTGGTCACTTCTTTCTGTATCATCAGACTAGATTGTTATTCGTCTGATTCGATTTATTTCTAAGGTTGTATTGATTGTTCTTTTGTCAGGTTTCTTGGGAGGCATCAGCCTCCTGGATTGCACAGGTATTTTTACAATAATAATTTCATTTAGACCTAATACAGTAAAATCCCTAAATTATGGGACTTAAGTTGTCCACCACAGACAGATCAGCAAAAATCATTACATAGTTTTAAAAGCATTATGGATATTCTTACCATTTGCATATTTTCAGGTGATGGCTGTTAGTAAGGGTTGTTTCCTCCGTAATTCCATTAATTTTTACTGTGCCTTTCATAATCATCCCAACTCTGAAGTGGCTTTTCAATGACATCAGTCAATCACTGTAGCAAACCCGGTTTTGGTTTTTGGTTTCAAGAGTCTGCTAGCTGCTGCATCAAATGTGATTAAGAAAAACAAAACCA
>OX421454.1:36961509-36969009 GCA_949126865.1 Montipora capitata
GTACATTTCTGTTAGTACATGCAGACTGGAGCTTATTATGGGAGTGAGGACAATGTTCGAGCCAGTGAGGCATGCGAGTCATAACGTACCTACCCTGCGAGACATTCGAGTCAACATGTGAGTCACACAGTTATTGAAAGGTAACCGTTTTAAAATGGGTGCTTAGACTTAAAAACTGTTTATCAGCGCTATTTGAAAATGGGTGCTTACACTTAAATACGAAATTCGCACGGCTCGCATGACTCGCTGGCTCGCAGATTGTCCAGCCCTTATTATAGTTAGAAACAATATCACAAAACTAGTAGTAATCGTAGATTATAGTGTGTTGTCTTGGGAGCAAAGGCACCAGTATCGGTTCCCATAAAGCATCTTAATCCTTTTACTCCTAGACTGAGTTATGGGGAGTTGATTTCTTACTCTAAATTACTTGTGGACGAAATCCTGTGATGTTTTCATTGAAATGCAACCTGCGAGCAGAGCCTCCTTTTGTCTTTTTCTTTACTGAGGAGGAGAAAAGTAGGCTCTGCCCAAATTGCGTCAACTCTTTGAAGCCGCCGCAGCCCGAACTTCTGGACTAGTCAATCTTGTTTTCTCTCGTCAAACCGGTTTTTCCAGTGCGAGCGTCCGTTTAGTGACAAAACCGATGGTTATAATTGAGCCCCCTGTACCATGAAAAACCAAGATGGCGGCGAGATCTGGCATATTAGGCTTGGGTTCGAGACTGTATCCTGGCAACATGCAGCGCATATTCAATCAAGATCTTACTCGATTCATGCAGAGCCTTTCTCGAGAACGCCAAAATCGAGCAAGCAAAAGAAAGGCTCTGCTAGCAGGGTGATTGAAATGAAACTTCTGATCCTTTTTCCATTCATTAGCAATCATCCTTTACACATTTCAGAGAAATCAGCCAATCCACGAATATTAAACCGCATTTACATCTCGCTTGAAGGTGATCTTCGGCAAATCAGGGAGTGTTGTCATTTCAACCGATCCGGATAAAAACTGGCCATTGATTGGCTAATTGCCATATCTTGTTACTGACAAAGTTTCTTGTCGATTGGAAATGCCTCTGATTTTTCCTGAAATTTTCTGAATGATTCATCGGCATGCTGAATGCTAGTGACGTAGATTTGGAACCAACAGACCTCTTTTCTTGATTTCTCATGCTTGGAACATGCACAGGCAGCCCACAAACACGTAAAACACCCAACCACTAAATTAGGAAGTGTCTCCTTCATCGACACAATAAAAGCCTCATTGAAATTACCTAGACCAGCTAATTTTGACTGCCTTGTCAAAAAATTTAAATTTGGTGGCTGGTATGACGCGGCGTTTCGTCTCGGCCAAGAGACTCATCAGATAGTTTTCGAATTCCAGCAAACTTGTTGAGCATCGCGCTCAAAGTCCCGTTCGCGAAGTCAAGATGTCAGCAGTCTGGCCTTCTATCACAGAAGGATTCCCAACTGCAAAGTTCACGAGTTATATGCAATAAAAAATTGTCAAGTACTTGTGAAGAATTTAAATTTTGTGGCTGGTATGACGTGGCGTTTCGTCTTGGCCAAGAGACTCATCAGATACTTTTCGAATTCCAAAAGAACTCGAAAAGTATCTGATGAGTCTCTTGGCCGAGACGAAACGCCGCGTCATACCAGCCACGAAATTTAAATTCTTCACAAGTACTTGACAATTTTTTATTGTCAAAAAATGAATAAAAAAATCCTTTTCCCACATTTACTGGGACAGGAAGCTACAGCCCATGCATTGATGAAAGTTCAGTTGTTAAGTCTAGTATTTGGTTCCCAGCCTGACCCTAAACCTCAGGATAAGGCAGATGTGGGGAACAATTGGGCACATTGCACACACGTACATGCACAAAACTGTTTAACCAGTTCTAGATCAACTTGTTAATGCAGCAAAGTGTGTTTTTATACTATTCTTACTACATTCCACTTAAGTTCCATTAATTAAAGAGATTTTTTTTTCCTCTTACCATGGACCATTAGTATTTTGCATTATGGTGTCATTTTTCAACTGGCACCAATAATGCTTAAATTGTCAAAATGCTCCCTTATACAGATTTTTCTACAGATCGTAGGTACAGTCGATCAAGCAGCAGCAGAAGTCACAGCAGTAGCTCCAGTGATGATGAAAGGCGGAGAAGTAGAAACGATAAAAAGTAAGAAGAATCTAACAACATAAACTCGTTGACATCTCAAATGCCCAAGAATGCCCCCGGTTGATGAGTAAAATCTGCTAAGTCTCACTCCCAGAGGTCAATGGGTTTTAAGTAGGAACTAAATACTTAGGGGAAAAGGTTGTAAGCTGCTACTTGATTTCCCTGAGGGATGAACTTCACACATGTACATTGCTCTTTGTGAAAAGTGAAAGTACTTGCAAAAATTAATGTTCTTCATGAAACAATGCAACTGAGTGGCATGGCAGATGCAGCAATGTACCTGTAGGTAATGATTTTTTAAGCCAGCGTCAGGTGAAAACTTGCACAACCTACATGTATATGAAAGTTTTTAATGGCTCTTATAAAGTTGTTGTTTTTATTTACCTGAAATATAGAATGTTTCCCTTTTTTTAGGAGTTCAACATCAAGCAGTCAGGTGTGTAAGGCAAACGTTGGATAAAACTAAAATTGGCACACTCTGATCATGTCAGAAAGTTACTTTTTCATAAATACCTGGTCCCCTTTGATACTCCACGTACAACTGTACATGTATACCATATATACTGTCAAGTTTTGCCGGTTTGCTTATGAGAGGGCTGATTGGGTTGTCTTGTCAAGGATGACCCTATGTCTCTGACAACAACTGAGAGGTTGGTCACTATCATTTCAAGTAAGCTAAGACCAAGCCAAGAGAAATGTTGTGAAATAACCTGAATGATACTTTTTGTGGCAGAAAAAAATTCTTGTTCTTGTTCTTAAGTTGTCTGTTGTATTTATAAAGTTGTAAATTTTGTCTTGTTCTACTTTTTTAAAGTTATCAAAAGAACAAACAAGAAGGAAAATGAAGAAAGCTTTAGCGAAAGCAGGTATAGCTTCTTTTGTAATTAATTCATGGGCTTTTGCTCTTTCTATCAATCATGATATTTTTTTTCTCAAATCAATTTAAATTTACTTTGCAGAGTCCAAAGATGAAGTTCTTAAAAGAGATAAAACTGTAAAGGAACTGAGTAAGTTTATTGTTGATCCTTGTACTTTTGCATTGTGGGTAGCAGAATTGTGTATTTACACACACTTTCAAAAGGTTGTATCAATACTTGAGCCAATGTTTACAAACAACTGACTTGTCATAATCATCTTAGATTTTTTTTATTCTTTCATTTAAAAGGAGCTTGAGGTAAATAAGTATATAATAATAATACCAGTAATAATAAATGAATAATAATAATAATAATAATAATAATTATTATTATTATTATTATTATTATTATTATTATTATTATTATTATTATTATTATTATTATTATTATAAACATTAACCTTGACCCTTGATCCAGTTATCTTTGCAAACATTTTAGGTACCCATAAAGGACCCCCAGACCTCCTGAGGACAATAATTTGGGATATCAGAAGATGCCGAATAACATGAATTATTAAATTCTCAACCTCAGATATGTTTGTGTTTCTAGCTTTCTGATTGGTTCACTCAATCTCGGTTATCAGCTCATATGCCATATGACCTAATATGGAAACTGATTGTTTCAAGTGTTGCTAAGCTGGAAACTGATTAGCAATAATTTCTTAAGTGTCCAAGTGTTCAGAATTTGATGACGTTGCTTCACTAATTTGATTATTTATAGAAAAAAAGGAACTCTTTTGTTTCTCGTTTCACAAACGGCACCGCTGCACAAAACAGAGTTTTTGCATACAATAATTCTCTAATATCAACCGTGAAACAGCAAAAAAAAAAAACAGGGCATCATTTTTATTTCCAAAAAACGTCATATGGCATGTTTCTCCAGAGCCTTCTTCAATTATTATTCCATTCGCGCTTGTTGCATATGAGACTGGTTATAGCCAACTCGGCAGTTAACTGTACGTGCCTTGTTGGCTATTTACAATCTCATATGCAACATGCACTCCTGGAATAATTGTTGATTATTTACAGAGCAGCTAGCACCTGATAAAGAAGCAATATTACAGATTGAAAGCAATGAGTTTGTACCACAGTCCTTCAGCTCATCTGCCAATAACAAAGCCCATCAGGTAATGGTTTTTACAGTTTAAAATTTAATTATGATATTCTTGAATTGTGATGCTTTGTATTCAGATTATTTCTTTATTGTTGGTATTTATCCATACCTAGTCGTTTGCTAATAGTTGAGTTTAGGATGGTTTAATATTGGTTTATTAACAGAATGACAAAGAAAGCAAAGATGATAGCCACGAGGCAGCAATGTTTGGCACTAGAAGCTCAGTACCAGTCGCTACTTCTATTGCTGCTGTTTCTGAAGTGAAGGCAGTTTCCCAACCAGTAGTATCCCAGACAAATGATAAGGAAGGACTCTTTGCTTCTTGGGTAAGAATACTTAGGCATAAGTAAGGGAAGGGCTTTGTTAACCTCTTTTTCATTTTATAGTCCAGGGCCCGGTTGTTCAAAAGTCGATTAACGCTAATCCCAGATTAAAAATTAACCAAGGAGTTTATTTCTCAACTCACAAAAGCTGCTTAACGCTGACATTCGGCAAAACTTTACATTAGAAGAAGTCAATCTAGAAAAACAAAAATAAGCAAACAAAACTTTCACCAAAAGGTGGAAAACATGAAACAAAAGTTTACGCTAATCCTGGATTAAGTTTTAAAATCGGCTTTCGAACAACCGGGCCCAGAAGTTTGAAAAATGGGAGAAGACTCCACTCTGATTGACCCCTTCAGGCACATCTTTAAAACCTCTCATTTAATAATCAATGCGAGTTAGCACCGATAAAACTATAGCGTTTAAGACAATGTAAAACCTGATACAGTTCCTTGCCTGTGCCTTGCTAAATATGTTCACCTTTGCTGCTGGATTCAAAGATCTAGTAGTGGTACTGTAAATTAGAGCCCCTTATTTTTTGCAGCACTCGCTTGTCCAGGACGATTCATAAAATGGTATTTAAACTAGCTTCTTTTTATGCCAAATAATTTTGTCATTGGTGTAATTGCCAATAGTGTATCTAAGTTGGCAATGGAGCTGCCTGCAGTCCCTTAGCACATACATGACATACTTACCTGTATGGTAAGTACTAAAATTAATCTGTTAAAGGGGCTAAATTGTCACGCAAAATGATGTAATTTCATGACACCCAAAATGCCAAGAAAGTAGAATGAAACATTGCAATAACCACTTAAAACTGTTGAACAACATAAGAGAAATACAGCTAAAGGAAAGAGAAGCATGGATGGACACAAATGGACAAGATTGAAACGGATTACATTTGTGTAATCTTAAGTCAGTCACGCCGACTTTTTTTCAAGTTTATGACAAATCACCTGTATAGAGGTCGTTTTTTCTCAGAATCATCTTGTTTGTGATATAACGATAATTTTATCAGTAAAGAAATTCCACATTACCATTTTCAAGTTTTAAACTCGTGATTAACTAAAGATATCCCAAGACAACCTAAAGTAGCATGACATAGCCCCCTTTAATACAACTAGATTACAACATTGTCATTACACAAATGATAAAGTTCAAAAACCAGGAAAGGAGTAGGACGCTTCTTAAATTAACTGGAAATAAGATGCAGAATTGAAAGTATTGGCGGTAACGCGTTCCATACTGGGATCGTTCTGACTAAAAAATGTGCAAGCAGCAACTGGGGAGGACAGTTTTCTGTAATAACAACTTCAGTTGTTGTTATTGACAAACTTCGCAGCGTGGCGTTGTAAGGCTTAGTTTTTGTAGCTATCCACAATAAGTTTATAACATAGATTCACATTAATCACACTGATAATATCTCTTTTCCAAAGGAGTGTAGTTTGGGAATGTCTGATAAATAATCACGTATTTTGTGATAAACTTTACCCCTGCCACAGGTAGTTACACCAACTTTTATACCTGTTTCAGCTTCATGAAGACGAAGAAACCAAGACAGCGCGCTGGATAACTAAGTTGAAAAAGATGCGACAAGAACTGCTAGCAGCAACGTGACCGAATTCAGATTATTTAATTTACTTATAGACCAATAATTTTTTAGCATTGATTTATATTAAACAAGTGGATTTATGTTGTATCCTGGGTTTTGTTTTTTACTCCGAAATCTCTTCCTCTTTGGGATGGCTCATGAGAATGAACTCTGCAGGGTAGACTTTGTACCATTCTGCTTCCTGTGAAGAGATTTCACGCAAGAACAGCACACGAACGTTATTTGACTTATTTTGTCTATTGTATGCTTCCTTTTAACAGCCTGTTGCATTCTAAAAACTGGTGCCTAAATTTAAAGAGTGATTTGCACAAATCAAGTTCCGCCCCTCTTTTGATTACTCCTCGATTGTGACACGAAAGGGAAACGGAAAGACCTTTAAGGTGGCGCAAACCAATTTCAACACTTTCTAGAAACCTTGTTATTAGACGGGTTGACACTACAACACTTTATCACATAACAATGTTATGGTACCATGTAAAATATCAATTATTGCTGAACAAGATCCAGTCGTTTTTGTGACGTAACAAGTTACCATGACAACAGGAAAGCCTTGCAAAGTACCCTATATTTTGGCCTTAGTTGCTCATATCTGAAAAACAAACTTGATGACCCCAATTTTTTATTGCACTAAAGTGATCAGCAGGCCAAGATGAAACTCTCTGCAAGGTTTAAAAAAACTATGTGAAGCGGATTCAGAGCTACCTTAAATTTCAAATATTTCATGGTGGCTCTGAATCCGCTTCACAGATTTGTTTTATTCTGGCATGCTGATTACATTTCAAAAATAGAAAATTGGGGTTACCGAGTTCGTTTTTGAGATATGAGCAGCTAAAGCCAAAATATGGGGTGTTTTTCCAAGGCTTTCCTGTTGCCCCAGTAACTTTTTTCGTGACAAAAATGACCGAATCTTTTTCAGCAATAATTGGTGTTTGATATGGTACCATAACATTGCTGTTAAGTTGTAAAGTGTTTAGTGTCAACCCTTCTAATAAGAACGTTTTTTTCAAGTATTGAAACTGGTTTGAGCCACCTTAAAGGACTTCTTGCAGTCAAGTTTGCAGTGCTTCCTTAAGATGCTTTGCTTACTTACTTTGTTGGTTCCCTACTCTGCTCCGAGAGGTTTTTCTCCGGGTACTCCGGTTTTCCCCCCTCCTCAAAAACCAATATGATTTGATATGTATTGAACTGTGAAGATTATTCATCTAGTAGGCGTTACTGAAAAAAAAACAAGGATTAAATCTTGTACTAGAAACTACTATGGTAAACTTGACGACGTTTCGTCCGAAACCATCGGACTTCATCATGTCAATGGTGGAGTCGTGACTAGTCATGCAATACGCGTGACTAGTCGCATGAGAG